>OZ012739.1:344405283-344454306 GCA_963859935.3 Lathyrus sativus
AATCATCAGAAGTCTGCCTATCAGATGGAGACCAATGGTGACTTCCCTGAAGATGGCCAAAGATCTGAACAAGATCTCTCTAGAAGAACTCATCAGCTCACTGAGGAGCCATGAGATTGAGCTTGAGGAAGATGAACCTCAGAAGAAAGATAAGGTAAATCTGTAGCATTAAAATCTAACAAACTGCTAAAGCTTTGCAGGTCATTCAAGAAAGCTCTGAAGAATCTTCTTCTGAAGAAGAAGATGAGTTATCCATGCTGTCCAGAAGGATTAACAAACTCTGGAAGCACAAGGGAAAGAAGTTCAACAACTTCAGAAGATCTGACAACAGAAAGGAATCTTCTAGTCACAGAAGATCTGCCAAGAAAGATGTTGTGTGCTATGAGTGCAAAGAACCTGGGCACTACAAGAATGACTGCCCCAAACTTCTGAAAGAAAAACCTAAGAAGAAGGTCAACAAAAAGAAGAAGGTTCTGATGGCAACATGGGATGACTCAGATGAGTGTGAGTCATCTTCTGAATCAGAAGAAGAATGTGCAAACGTTGCACTGATGGCCAGGACAGAGGATCAAGAGGAAGGTACCTCAGGATATGAATCAGAATCTGAATCTGATGATGATGCAGAAGAGGTAATGGCTAAACTTACCAAAGAAGAACTCATTAAAGTTTTAACAAAAGTTCTTAAAAGTTATAACAACATCAAACTCAAATACAAGAAGCTGAAAAGCAATCTTGAATCTGAGATTGATCTTCTGAAAACAGAACTTGTTGAGCAAAAAGAAATAAATTTAAAAATCAAAAATGACTTTGAAATAACTCAACAAGAATCTGAATCTGAGACTAAGTCATGTGAAAATATTCTAGAAAAATATGACTCCAGTTTTCAGAGATTTCTCACTAAGAACATAGACAGAAGCAAGATGGCTTCCATGATCTATGGTGTTAGTGGAAACAACAGAAGAGGCATTGGATATGAGTCTTCATCTGGAAGCAATCCAAAACCTGTTGACAAACTTTTCATCAGGAAGACACCTCTGTATTCTCATTTCAAATTTGGTCACTTGAATGACATTAAACACACAAGCTTTGAGAAGAGTACTTATGTGTTTAAACCTAAGGCAAGTCAGAATAAACATTATGTTGCAAAACAGAAGTTTAGACAAACCTACAAACCAACTAACCCCAAAGGACCCAAGAAGATCTGGGTACCTAAAAACAAAATAATTCCTGTTGCAGATGTTCTTAGCAGCAAGGTCAGGACACCAATCATGGTACCTGGACTCTGGATGCTCACGACACATGACAGGAGAAAAGTCTATGTTCCAAAGCCTGGAACTTAGATCTGGAGGTGACGTGAAGTTTGGAGGGAACCAGAAGGGCAAGATCATTGGATCTGGCACCATTGGAAATGGTAAACTTTCCTCTATCACTAATGTTTTACTTGTTGAAGGGTTAAAGCATAACTTATTGTCCATAAGTCAATTAAGTGACAATGGTTATGATATTACCTTTAATCAAAAATGTTGTAAAGCTATTAGTCAAAAGGATGGCTCTATCCTATTTAGTGGTAAGAGGAAAAACAACATTTATAAAATAAATCTTTCAGGACTTAAAGTTCAAAATGTTAAATGCCTCTTGTCTGTTAATGAAGAGCAATGGGTCTGGCACAGAAGATTGGGCCATATTAATATGAGACGTATATCTCAGATTAATAAACTTAATCTTGTCAGAGGACTCCCTAATCTGAAGTTCACTTCAGATGCTCTTTGTGAAGCATGCCAGAAAGGGAAGTTTTCAAAAACATCTTTCAAATCAAAAAATGTTGTTTCCACCTCTAAACCATTAGAACTACTTCATATTGATCTGTTTGGACCAGTGAAAACTGCATCCATCAGAGGCAAGAAGTATGGATTGGTCATTGTTGATGATTTTAGCAGATGGACATGGGTAAAGTTCTTAAAACACAAGGATGAGTCACATTCTGTGTTCTTTGACTTCTGCAAGCAAGTCCAGAATGAAAAGAATTTCAAAATTATAAAAGTCAGAAGTGATCATGGTGGTGAATTTGAAAATAAATATTTTGAAAAATATTTTTCTGAAAATGGCATTGCTCATGATTTTTCCTGTCCTAGAACTCCACAACAGAATGGGGTTGTAGAGAGGAAAAACAGAACTTTGCAAGAAATGGCCAGAACCATGATCAATGAGACAAATCTGGCAAACATTTTTGGGCAGAAGCAATCAATACAACATGCTACATTCAGAACAGAGTGTCTGTTAGACCTCTTCTAAAGAAGACTCCTTATGAATTGTGGAAGAACAAAAAGCCCAACATTTCATATTTTCATCCTTTTGGATGTATTTGTTATATGTTAAACACTAAGGAAAATCTGGGCAAGTTGATTCCAAAGCACAGAAGTGTTTCATGCTTGGATATTCTGACGCTCTAAAGGCTACAGAGTATACAACACTGAGACACAGATTGTGGAAGAATCCATTCATGTCAGATTTGATGATAAGCTTGGCTCTGAAAAGCCAAAGCAGGTTGATAACTCTGCAGATAGGGAAGTAGTCTTTATTGACTCTGAAGTTCCAGAAGCAGACAAACTTCAAGTGAAGGAACCAGAAGCAACTCCAGATGCTACTCCCTTAACTTCTCAGATGAATAATCTAAAAATTTCTGAAGAGTCAACTATCAGAGTATCATCATCCAGAATTAAAGCTTCTCATCCAGAGGATGTCATTATTGGAAAGAAGGATGATCCCATCAGAACAAGATCCTTTCTAAGATCTTCTGAAGCATCACTTTTTGGACTAGTGTCAGAAATTGAACCATCTTCTGTAGAAGAAGCTCTGCAAGACAATGATTGGATTATTGCCATGCAAGAAGAGCTAAATCAATTCAGCAGAAATGATGTATGGGATCTGGTTCAAAGACCTCAAGGATTCAATATTATTGGTACAAAATGGGTCTTCAGAAATAAGCTAAATGAGAAAGGAGAAGTTGAGAGGAATAAGGCAAGGCTGGTTGCTCAAGGATACAGTCAGCAAGAAGGTATTGATTACACTGAGACATATGCTCCAGTGGCAAGGTTAGAATCTATACGCCTTCTTATTTCTTTTGCTGCACAAAATAACATCACTTTGTATCAGATGGATGTTAAAAGTGCCTTTCTTAATGGTATTATAGAAGAAGAAGTTTATGTCCACCAACCTCCTGGTTTTGAAAATGAAAAATTTACAGATCATGTTTTCAAATTAAAGAAATCTCTATATGGATTAAAACAAGCTCCCAGAGCTTGGTATGAGAGATTGAGTAATTTTCTTCTGGAGAAGAAGTTCATCAGAGGCAAAGTGGATACAACTTTATTCTGTAAAACTATAAAGAAAGATCTTCTAATTTGCCAAATTTATGTAGATGATATTATTTTTGGATCAACAAATATTATGCTTGGAAATGAGTTTGCTACATGTATGCAGGCAGAATTTGAAATGAGCATGATGGGGGAACTCAGATTCTTTTTAGGAATCCAAGTTAATCAAACTCCAGAGTGCACCTACATACATCGGACAAAGTATGTTAAAGAACTTCTGAAGAAATTCAACATGTCTGACAGCAAGCTGGCAAAGACTCCAATGCATCCTACTAGCTCACTTGGCAAAGAAGAGGTAAGTAAGAAAGTAGACCAGAAGCTCTACAGAGGTATGATTGGCTCTCTTCTTTATCTCACTGCTTCTAGACCTGACATATTATTCAGTGTTTGTCTGTGTGCTAGATTCCAATCAGATCCTAGAGAATCACACTTGACAGCTGTCAAGAGGATTCTAAGGTATCTGAAAGGTACTTCTAATGTGGGTTTGTGTTACAGAAAATCTGATGATTTCAAATTAGTTGGATTCTGTGATGCTGACTATGCTGGAGACAGAGTAGAAAGAAAAAGTACTTCTGGAAGTTGTCAATTTCTAGGAAGAAATCTAATCTCCTGGTACAGTAAGAAGCAACCCACAATTGCACTTTCAACCACAGAGGCTGAATACATTGTTGCTGCTGGATGTAGCACGCAGATGCTCTGGATGAAAAGTCAACTAGAAGATTATCAAATTTTTGAGAGTAATATTTCTATCTTTTGTGATAATACTTCTGCTATATGTTTGTCCAAGAATCCCATTTTACATTCTAAGGCAAAACATATAGAAATTAAGCATCATTTCATTAGAGACTATGTTCAGAAGGGAATAATAAATTTAGCCTTTGTTGATACAGATCATCAATGGGCAGATATTTTTACAAAACCCTTGTTGAAGATAGATTCAATTTTATTCTGAAAAATATTGGTATGGATTTTTGTCCAGAATGATATTTAACAGAAACAAATTGTTACAGATGAAAAAAATGTTTAATTCATCTGAAGTATTTCTTCTGTTTATTTATTCTATTCTGATTAATATTTCTGATATGAAACTCTGAACTAACCATCTTTAGAAGATCTGAACGTTGGCTAACGTTTCATTTCTTGAGAGATTTCAGAACAGCATGCAAGCAAACACGTGTCACACAAAATCTGAAGAGGTGGCGTGTACATAACTGAAGAGACGTTTGAGGTGAAATTTGAATAGTAAATATCTTGGTTTTCCCCCCCAAATTGTCAGAAGCATTTATTATTTGAAATGATTTTATTCTCTTCATTTAATGCTTGCTAAAACGTGTGTCTTTCTGACTTTTGATGTGCTGAGTGTTTAGTATAAATACTTGTTGTGTATTCACTTTCACACTTTTCACTCTCAGAATTTACATGCGTTTTCATCTATTGTTCTCTCTGCATAAAAACTCAAAACCTAAGTGTTTGAAAAAGCAATCTTCAATGGCGTCTTCTTCATCAACAACTGCTCAGTTTCAATCCACAATGGCTGCTGTGACTTCAGATAACTTAGGTGCTGCTCCATATTCTCCTCCCAAGAGAACTCTTCTCACACCTATTGATAAACTAGAAGTGCTGTGTGAATCCATGGTTGAAATTTGATTCTCTGGCTGACAATGGATTTGATTTTCGCTCCATTGTTAGAGCTCAAGGTTGGGTGAAATACTTTGATAGGTTGTTTGGACCAGTTTACCCTCTACTTGTGAAGGAATTCTGGATTCATGCATCTGTGTATCCCAAGTTTATTTTATCATCTGTGCTGGGAAAGGAGATTATCATCACAGAGGATCTGATAAGAAAATTGATTGGTTATGAAGAAACAGATGGTGTTTCCACTTGCCAGCTGGGCGTGTGGATATGGATGAAGTTTATGAGGAAGTTATGACTGCTGGACAAGCCTCTAACAGATTCAAAGATCTAAAGCCTGATTACAAGATCTGGGCCAAGATCTTCATGGGATGCATACATCACAGGAAGTCAACAAATTCCCCAGATTATGTCAACAATGAACAGATCTACTTTATGTACTGCCTTAGTCAGAGCAACAAGGTAGATCTTCCTTACATTCTGTTCATGCATATGTGGAATCACATCAATGCATCTAGAGAATCTGTAATAGAAAAAGGCCAGAAGATCAGGACTTGGATCCCATTTGGAAGATTGATCTCAGATCTTCTCACTGAAAATGGTTTAGTGGCTGCTCTGTATGATGCTGGGGTTACAGAGGAATTAAAGTTCATTATGGGAAAACCTCTGAACGCTAAAAGTCTTATGAGACTTAAGATTGTAGATGAACTCACCAACTGCTCCAAAGAGGTTAAATATGTCTGATTTGAATAAGAGGGTTCCAGTATCTGACTTTCCTCTATTCTTTGCTGAAGAACCTAGACATATAGTACTGATGTATATAGAGGAATGCAAAAAGGAAGGAGTACCTATTCCAGCCAATGTGTTTCAACTTGTCAAACAACCACTGCCAGATGCAGGAGAAGAAGAAGAAGTACCACTTCAGAGGAAAAGGTCTCAGCCTGCAGTAGAATCTGAACCTGTCCAGAAGAAGGCTAAGATTGCTGAGAAGCCAAAGAATCTACTAAAGAGAAAGGATTCTGAAGAAGCTGCCTCTGCATCTGCTAAGAGGATTAAATTCAAAGGTACTAAGCCTTCTGCTATTTCTAAAAATGTTGTTATTAATGATTCATCTATTAAGTCTGTTCCCAAACCACCTGTTACTCAAACAACTTCTGTTGCTGCCCCTAGCTCTGTCTCTCCTCAAAAACAAAACACTGCTTCTGTATCAAAAACACCTCAACCCAAAATACACATCAAACACTTCATCCCACGTCCATCACCATCAACTCCACAACCAACAGAACCACAACCAGCAGAACCACAACAACCACAACCTTCAGAACTACAACAACCTTCTGATAAACAAAACTATGATCAACCAAAAACTTCTGAACATCCAGAAAAACAAACCACAGAAGATCAACCAGAAAAAGACTCTGTCATACCACCATCAAACATTCCATCTTCTGAACCTGTTGCACCTGTTACTTCTGAACCCACAAAAGTAACTTCTGCTCCTATTTCATCTGAACCACCTTCTCAACAATCTGATATTCCTTCAGAACCTTCTCATATCCCTGAGACAGAAATTCTTGATATCACTCCATTAAAAACAGTGTTTCAAGTTTCTTCTACCTCTTGTACACCTACAACATCTTCCAACTCATCAGAATCAGAAATTCATCCAGATTTTCTGATTAATCCATCTGACAAATACCCTGCACATGAACCTGAACCTGAATCAACCATACCTGCTAAAACTCCCATTTCAGACCCTTTGCCTCCACCTGCACCATCATCTGAGATGATTGTTCCCACTTCTAATCCATCATCATCTGGTATATCTTGTGCCCAAGTGTCTTCTCTTTATCATAATTTATCTTATGGTTTCAAACTGAAAGATTTTATGATAGAGTTGAACCTTCTGAACCCCTGAAACCTCTGAAACCAAAACTCAGACATGCCCTTCCATCTGTAATCATTTCATATATTCAATCTATGAACAATGAAGGATCTTTAGCAACAATATCTGCTACATCTGGTAAAGCTGTTGTTTCAGCTCTGCAACCTGCATCTGATAACACAGTTGCATCTGATAAACCATCAAACTCTGCTTTCATACCATACTCTAATGAATCCTTTGATATTGTTTACCCACGCACAAGACCACAACCTAATCTGCTTAATGCTTTAAACAGATCCTTACCTCAAAAACCAGAAATTCCTTTCATTCCATATTATCCCCCTCCTCTGATTTCCATCCCAAAATCACGGATACCACCAACTCCCAAACCCAAACCTATGACTCTGGAAACCTTGCTTAAACCACCACCCAGACTTAATATTGATCATTTATTTCAAACGTTTTTGCAAGAAATACAGCTGTCCTTAGGTACTGTTCAGAAGAGATGCTCTGAAACTATGGATGCAAATGAAACTGACATCATCTGGAAAGGCTTTATCAATAGATTCAACACTGTAGCTTCCAATCTGAAGAACATCTGTTCTGATGATGCAAAGCTCAGAGCTGAAAGAACTCAATTCTGGATTGTCAACAAGACTGAACCTCTGCTTCGTTTGGATGCTCCTCCTCCTCCACCAGAACCAACTACCAATGCATTGACTATGACTCTGGTAGAACCCTCTTCAGGATCTCCAGAACCTATGGCAATTGACTCTGTTCAGGCTGCAGAACCTCCATCTTCTTCATTAGAGATTAAGACAGAACTTCCAGATTTTGGAGACAAGATTGCTGCTCTGGAGGCTGGTCAATCTGAAATAAAATCTTGGATGGCAAAGCAAGACAAGAAATCTGAGGACATGTCAGAGTGGATGTCAAAACAAGATGAGAAGAATGAGACAATGACTAAGTGGATGTCAAAGCAAGAGCAATCTTCATCTGAGATCACAGACCTATTGAAGATGCTTTTGTCAAAACACTCTTAGATTTTTTTTCATTCTAATGTTTGTGCATCTGTTGTTTTGCATCTGAATTTTATTGTTATATCTTCTGATATTTACCAATGTACTATTGCTCTGTTTTGTTGAATGAATCAGTTTGTTTTTCTCCTTTGAATCATCTATTTATTGTTCCTTTGACTTGTCTTTATTAAAAGTTTTTCCTTTTTGCTTATGACAAAAAAGGGGGAGAAAATAAAGATCTGAACTATTTAATATAATTTCACTAGAATGAATCTTCAGACATATCTATTCTTTCTAATATCTAAATTGACTATTTCAGAACATTTGATAAGAACACTCTATAAAAGAATCTCTGAGTTTCTCAGATCATTTGCTTTTTTATCAAACTCTGAATCTCATATCTGCAAGATATTCTGACCCTTAATTATTACAAAGACAAACAAGATCTGACTCTGAAGATTACTCAAGATAAAAAGGGAAGTTTCTATTCCTTTTTCTTATTTAACTCAGGGGGAGATTCATCATCTCAGGGGGAGTTATAATTCTTTATGTTCAGTTAAATAAAATTTCTGATACTTTTTGTCATCATCAAAAAGAGGGAGATTGTTAGAACACAGATTGGTTCTTAATAATTACTCTTTGTTTTGATGATAACTGTTAGGAAATTTATATTTAAGAATTATATACTATAAAATTTGTTTGAGAGTTTTACTGCAGATTGAAATAATATTAACTCTCTAGAAGCAAATCTGTTTTGGAATACAAGAAGTTATTCTGACTCTGAAGCGCCAGATGCACCTTACAGAAGAATCTGTTTGCTCCTTACAGAAGATCCTGAGCGTAGTCTCCAGAAGGATCTGAAGCAAGAAGCTCCAGAACATTCTGAGTCAGAAGCATCTGAAGATAATCAGAAGCATCTGAAGCTGAAGCATCTGAAGCATAGAAGAATATTTATTGAAGAGTTTCTCAAAGCATTTATCTACAGAAGTTTCTGAAAGTACCTACGCTGCCAAGTACTGAAGTTCTGTGTCAAAATGCTCTGATGATCAACACGTAGTAAAGCACACATGCTGCAGAAGACTCTGATACAACATAGTTCTGATTTTCATTAGAAGACTCTGATCCATTCAGACTCTGAAGAACTTGCTGAAAACTGAAGAAGTAATTTTCAAGAATATATCCGTTGGAGCTATTCAACGTCTCTTTCCTTATTTGTGCTAGACACACTTACACAGACAAAAAGGATTTTGCTGTGCCATCTACTTCTAGGAAAGGTCACTTGATGTGAAGACAAAAAGGCTCAGACCTTTTTGGGACTCTCTTTTCAACGTTCAACTTGCATGGATCAGCTGCCTATAAAAGGAGAACTTCACCACATTCTTCAGTTACACGCTTTGCTGAAAAGAAATCAATATATTCTAAAGCTCTCATTTATTCCTATTCTTCTTAGAATCTCATTGTACTTAAACTTAAGAGAAAAATCACTGTTGTGATAATAGCTTTTTAGAAGCATTAAAACTCTTGTATTTAATTTACATTGATTGTAAAGGTTATTCCTTAAGAGGATTCAGTTGGAATCAGTAGCTCTTGAGAAGACTAAGAACTGTTGTTCTTAGGTGATACTATTGTAATCAGTTTGATTTAATAGTGGATTAAGTCCTTGTTGAGAAAGGCAAATCACTCTAGGAAGGGTGGACTGGAGTAGTTGTTTAAACGAACCAGGATAAAAATAATTGTGTGATTATTTTCAAGTCTTAATTTCTCATACTTATTCAACCCCCCCCTTCTAACTATTATCTCACCTTCACTAACTCTATGCATCGACTGAAATAGGTCCATGCGTCGATGCAAACATGCCCAAATTTGAAAAATTGAAATGCTAACAATATGAGTCGACCGGAGGGTCGACGTGAGCACTCCTGAGAGCAAATCCTTAAAGTTTACTCTGTATGAGTCTACCTAAGCAGGGCTTTGAATCGACTCAAATGCTCAGAACATCCAAAAATGTAATTTTTAACATGTCTTGCTATATCTAAACACTAATAATGTATATCTAAGTCTTTCAACATGATCAAACCCACACAAAACACATATAATGCTTTTCTATATGGATAGACACATGTTTTTGAGAAATTCTTGTGCACGAGAGAACTATGAATGCATATGCGACTCGATGATACGTCCAAAATACAAATTACTAACTAGATACGTTTTGATATCATTAAAAAAGTATTGAGACAAATTGCCCTCATATACTCCCCCTTTTTTATGATGGAAAAACAGTAGCAAAATCGAGCACTTTGAGTAGTATCATCCTCCCCTTAACTTTATGCATTCTCCTAAAAAAAATATGAAAATTTGATCAATATTTGTAAGATGAATTGCTGATTTTGCTTGGTCTCTTTTCCCTCTTTGACAACCTCAAAAAGAAAGAAGCAAAAGGTCAAATAAAAACATAGTATATCTAATTGAGCCCACTGACATAATTTGCAACAGGTACTCAATAACAAGCATTCACATAAAATGGTGTTAACGAAAACATATATGAAGATAAATAGAAAAAAAAAACATATGAACATAAACTAAGGGCATTTAACAAACATTAGGATCCAAAATATTTCCATGTCTTATTCAAACAAACAAACATAATGATAAATGAACATTCAGATGAAATGAACAATAAATAACATGACATGCACAACATCAACACAACATGATCCTCAAGGTCTCCTCCCTCTAAAATGATGGCCCCTTCTTATGAACTGATAGTCTTGAGGTGGTGGAGGTTGTTGCTCATCAAGCCACTTAGTAAGTTCCAGCACAACCCGGTTGAGAATGTTGAAGCTTGTAATAAGAGCATGATTTTGACCTGCAGCAGTTTCAGCCATAGTATTAAAACATCCCATGACGGCAGTGGAGAACATGTTGAAATTGTTGGTCTGAGCTTGAATTTGGTTCTGCAATGTCGTAAACCCTTCATCTTAGGCGGTAGCAAAATTCTGTTACTAGAGTTGTATATTTCTCATCATCTCAAGGAGTTCATCATTGTTTTGTTGAGGACGCGAAGGAGAGGGAGGCATATAATACGACTCTTGGTGATTCTAATTGTTTGTTGGAGGCATATAATACGAACCAAGGGAGGTCCATCCGGTATGTTACCATTCACCCCATCCTTGGTTTTCATAGGAGTCCACAGGGGGTGATTGATCCAACCAACTAGTATTATCTTGATCATCAGCATTGAAATTAGTCTCCATTTGATGACCATCTTCTTCTTCTTCACTTTCATCGGATTCTTGTAGCCGTGAGCTAGTAGCCTTAAATATAAACCTTTAGCGTGTCTCTTGTTGATCCCATATGTAACCCATCATTGTCAATGTCTTTTGACAGAATTCTTGGTCAGCTGTCAAAGTCTTGTATGGAATGCCTGAAACAACCACTTCAGCATGATTAAGCACACATTGAATGAAGGGTGCATATGATAGCACAATGCCTCTACCATAATCTCTCAGAGAATAAATCCTACTTGCAACATAGTGAGGCCAACTGATTTTTATCTTCTTTTTCAAAATGTACACCAAATGAACTTCAACTTGATCGACCCGAGAGTAACATACTTTCTTAGGCCGAAGTATATGAGAAATTATCCATTGCAAAATTCGATCAACTAGTTTCAAACGACCACTAGTTACCGACTTAGTGAAGAGATTACTGGCCACGATCTGATCAATATAGGGTTTCTTTAACATTGAGTTCAAGGCTTCCTTGAACTTGTAACCGTCCACGGTTCTAGTGTCAGTGACATTAATGAGTGGAACAGAGAGTGGAGACATGTTAAACATATCTTTCCAAACTGCATCATTTACCGAAATCCTCTTATCCCCAATTTTGCAACTAAACTCATACCCGTCAAACTTTCCTTGAAGACCCGCATAGAATATTCAAACGAGATCTTAATTATATTTTGTGTCGCATTCCAAAAACAGATTGAAGTTTTGAAAATATTGAAGTTCGAAAACTTCCTGAATGTGCATTCTTTCGGCAGTTTAGCGATAGTATACGAATTGTTTCACAATTGATCGTTTGCTAAGATTCTTTTCATATAATTCAGCATATTCAGTAGGTAGTAAAGAAAGAGCAGTTACCTGCAGACTTGACCTTGGTTGGGAAGTCCCAGCTTGTGAAGGTGGAGCTTTAGTGGTTTTTTTCTGACGGTGACCCTTCTTGTAGCCATAAGATTCAACAGATGAGGAAGATGAACAGTGGATTGGGTTTGTTTGTTAATGATAAATCCAGTTGAATCCTTGTGGTGTTTGATGAGATTAAGTCTTGGTAGAGATTTTGGGAAGAGGAAAAGTGGATGAGAGATGTGTGGATGCAATTAACTAATGCAAATGATGATGTTTAAAAGCATAGAATGAATTAAAACATTAATTGGGTCAAGGAAATTTGAAATGGCACAACAAATTCAAGAATTTTTCAGAAACATTCAGCGATGCGTTGACCTAAGCAGTATGTGCATCGACGCATACTGGAAAAATTTTTATAATGAGAAAAAGACATAGTTTGAGTCGACCGAAGGGTCGACATGTGCATACCCAATCCAAAATCTTGAAAATTAACATTTTCACGAGTCGACCTATGACCTATTTTGGTCGACTCATACAATTAAAAAGAGTAAAATGTATCTTTTAAAGTCATTTATGCATCAAACATGAATAAATAGAGAGCCTACACATATTCAAAATTCACAAATGGATAAAACATGTTCAATCATGGAGTAAACATCAGTTTTAACATCCAAATTTGTACACTAACTTACACAAATTATGTGATCAAGAAAACTTTCTAGATAGGAACAATATTACCTCAACGAAGATCAATGATAGATGCCCTCACATATAGCTCAATACTTTTTCACATTGTTAGACAAAGATATAGACAAGCACACACACATACACACACACACACACACACACACACACACACACAC
The DNA here is from genome assembly GCA_963859935.3 of Lathyrus sativus. NCBI lineage: Eukaryota > Viridiplantae > Streptophyta > Magnoliopsida > Fabales > Fabaceae > Lathyrus > Lathyrus sativus. The sequence continues at coordinate 344,418,187 of OZ012739.1, forward strand.
ACACACACACACACACACACACACACACACACACATATATATATATATATATATATATATATATATATATATATATAAAGAGAGAGAGAGAGAGCAAGCAATTATGAAACCCTAAACAGGATCCGAGATGTCGAGAACGCCTAGTTCCCTACAGATGTTAAAGAAAGGCTCTGTAGCGAGTGGTTTTATGAAAATATCCGCAAGTTGATTTCTAGTATCAACATGCTCAAAGACCACATTACCTTTCTCCACATGATCCCTAAGGAAATGATGATGTATTTCGATATGCTTGGTGCATGAATGCAATATGGGGTTCTTGGTCAGATTGGTGATGCTTGTATTATCACACAAAATAGGAATAAGCTCGAGTTTTACATTGAAGTCGAGTAATTTTACTTAAGCTATAAGACTTGAGCGCAATAACTACCGACCACAACGTATTCCGTATCGGCTATTGACAAAGCAACGAAAACTTGCTTTTTGCTATGCCAACTCACTAAGGAATTTAAAAAGAAATGACAAGTGCCACATGTGCTTTTCCTATCTGATTTGCATCCAGAAAAGTAGGAATCAGAATAGCCAACCAAAAAACAATCACTATGCTTGGAATACCAAAGCCCATACTTTGGAGTACTAGAGAGGTATGTAAGTATATGCTTGACGGCTTTCAAATGAGATTCCTTGGGACATGATTGGTACCGCTCACACATATAAATACTAAACATGATATTCGGTCGATATGCGATAAGATATAGGAGAGAACCGATCATACCTCTATACTTCTTCACCTCAACATCCTTACCATTCTCATCTCGATTTAGGTTTGCACATGTAGGCATCAGAGTGTCAATTACTTTGGAGTTAGCCATGTCAAAACGCTTGAGAAGCTCAAGGCAATAATTTTTTTGGCTCACAAACGTTCCTTCTTCGAGTTGCTTGATTTTCAATCCAAGGAAATAGTTGAGCTCCCCCATCATGCTCATCTCAAACTCTCCCTGCATCGATCTAGAAAACTCCTTGACCAGATTCATGTTAGTAGATCCGAATATGATATCATCTACATAAATTTGTAGCAAAATTAAGTGTTTTCCTTGACATCTAATGAAGAGGTTTATGTCAACCTTCCCTCTTGAATACCCTTGATCAAGTAGAAATTTGCTAAGACAGTCATACCAAGCCTTAGAGGCTTGTTTGAGTCCGTACAAAGCCTGTTTAAGCTTGTAAAAATGATTAGGACACTCATGGGATTCAAAACTAGGAGGTTGGGCTACATAAACCTCTTTGTTGATGTATTCTTTTAGGAAAGCACTTTTCACATCCATTTAAAATAATTTGAAATTCTTAGCACATGCATAAGCAAGCAAAATGCATATAGCCTTGAGTCGGGCAACCGACACATAAGTTTCCTCATAGTCGATGTCCTCCTCTTGGTTATACCCTTGCACAAATAAGCATGCTTTGTTTCGTGTTATAACTCCATTTTTCTCAAGTTTGTTCCTAAACACCCATCAGGTGCTAATTACTCGATGGCCTCGCGGAGGAGGGACAAGGTCCCAAACCTCTTTCCTTTTAAACTAATTTAATTCCTCTTGCATTGATAAGAACCAATGTTCGTCGAGTAATGCCTCTTTAGGGTTTTTAGGCTCAATCTAAGAGACGAAAGCAAAGTGATAACAATAGTTACTTAGCTTGGATCTTGTGGTTACTCCTTTGAAATGTCACCGAGAATGTTGTCGATATGATGGTCTTTAGAGGACTTCCAAGCTAGAGGAAGGTCATCATTATTAGTTGGATGATCCTTCTCAATCTCCTAATAATGGTGATATTTTCCTCCTTAACTTTCACTGCTTTAGGTTGATCAATCCCCTTTTCAGTGTCTTTGAGTATGTCTTCTAAAGATACACCTGAACCATGAAAAGAAATACCTTATCCAACATTTTTCAAGTAAGTTTCATCAAAAGTAACGTGAACATATTCCTCAACAATAAGTAACCTCTTATTATATATCCTATATGCTTTACTTGAATGAGAGTATCCAAGAAAGATACCTTCATCTGCCTTGGAGTCAAACTTGCCAAGACTTTCCTTACCATTGTTCAAAATAAAACATTTACAACCGAATACATGAAGGTGAGATACATTGGGTTTCCTCCCTTTCAAAAGTTCATACGAAGTTTTGTTAAGAATAGGACGGATGAGCACCCTATTCAAAACATAGCAAGCCGTGCTAATGGCATCGTCTCAAAAGTATTTAGGAAGACTAATTTTATTGATCATAGTTCTTCCTAATTCTTCTAAAATTCGATTTTTACGTTCCACAACCCCGTTTCATTGAGGGGTACGCGACGCTGAAAAATTATAATCAATTCCATGCCTACCACAATATTCTTCAAAGAGATGATTTTCAAACTCACCTCCATGATCATTTCGAATTGATATAATGTTTGTGTTCAACTTGTTTTGAGAAAGTTTGGCAAATATTTCAAAAGAGGAAAAGGTATCGCTCTTGTTAGTTAAGAAGATAGTCTAGCAAAATATAGAGTAATCATCGACAATCACAAAACCATAGTAGTTATTGCCGTAACTCGAAATTTGACCTCCTCTTTTTTTCCTTTGCATAAACATGTGCATTTACATCGTTGGTATACACATTCGTTTTCTCTATAATATTTGTTGCAGGAACTTTCAGGTTTTACGAGACCGATTAATCACATCCTCCCAAAGATATCACATCATTAAAACAAGCATAACATAAAGGTTTCAATACCTATTCATCAGAGCAAGAGGTCGAAAATCAGAGCCATGACCACATCATCATTTTTCAGGCAAAATTGGGCAAAGTTTTAGCCTGTTTAATCGATTAACCATTTTCTAGTGCAAATGGGTTAATCGATTAACCCTTGCAAAATTTGCAGAATCTGTTGCATTTTCAGGACATCAACTTCCACTTTTCATTTTTTGGGGTCTACATTGTTTTAACATTGTATGGAACATTCTAGACAACTCTAAACACTTCAAGGCATTTGCTCCAATACTTTAATTTGGATTGAGACCACCATGTTACTTCATTTCCAAGCATGTGAACCCTTATATTCAAGTTTGCGTTGGGATGGTTACCAATTCAACTACCTAACTAACTGAGTTAAGCTCCAACTCAGTGACTTGATGTTAACTAACTCCAAGGCTAGTTCCGAGGCTACATCCAAAGCTCACTCCGAATCTAGCAACTCCAAAGTAAAACTCTATATAAGCAAATCATCACCATTTCACAAGGGGATCAATCATTCTCCCAAATTCTCACACTTTATCACTCTCAATTCTCTCACATTCTCTTTGAATTTTATGCAACTTCTACTCATAATCTTGTTCACTTTCATCCAAAATTTCACTAGAGCTCAAAACCTCCATTAAAGAATAGCAACTTCTTCATTGGAAGTGCTTTCTCTTGAGCTTAGCCATCATCATCTTGCTAATTCTTCTTGCTTTCTTGGAGTTTTATTTCATTTGGATTCATCTCAAGTGATTACTTCAAGCTTATTCAGTATAATTTTAATTTTGGAGTTTTCATCGGAATTTGCTCGGTTTCGCTACGGTTTTATTGTAAGTTCTATTTTATCTGGATTTCCTTGAGTAGCTTCATCACAGTCTATTTGCAATACCATCCAAGTAAAATATCAGCCTTGTAGGTTGGTTCATTCTCACTCTTTTCACTATTTTGATCGTTACTGTATCGTTTGTGATGTAGCTTCGACATTTTTCTCGCTTATGAATTGATTATGCCATGATTTGTTTTCCATTCTTGATGTGCTAAATAATTCCATAAGTGATTATTTGCTATTTTTGGACTTGATTTTCGTACATGATTGTTTTCCCTAACATGTGAAGGATTGCACAAATCAAAATTGGACAAAAGTACTTTTGAAAACTCAATTTTCAGGCTCTGTCTCAGTGTTAACCGATTAACAGTTTTGCACTAGCAAAGTGTTAATCAATTAACCATTTATTTTTCAGCAAAAAATTCCTGTTTTAAAAGGGTTAATCAATTAACATTTTTTCACAGACAAAGTGTTAATCGATTAACACTGGTCCAGAAGGCCATTTTTGTGCATTTTTCATGTATGTTTGACATTTCTTCCTCTTTCAACTCCCATGGATTGATATGTTTGATTTTTATGTATGTTTTAACTTATGTTTGAATCATGCTTGTGCATTTTCCAATGCCTAATTTTATCGATTTCGCATTTGTTTGCATTTTTGGCATTGTATGATCATATTCATTTTTGCCTAATCTTTGATCACTTGATTACTTGGTTTGTGATGCATGCTAATTAACTTTGGTACTGTTTTGCACTTCCATTCTGTCTTGCATTAAGATTTGTTTCTCTTTGAAATGGGCTTAATCTTGTTTAATTAATAATTCCTTTTTTGCTTTAACGATTTTTCATTCCTTTGGAAAATTGTTAGCACATCTTTACCCTTTGATTAATTAATCGAAACTTTGTTTCAATTAGTCGATCTTCCCTTTTTCTCCTCCTTTGGATCTTCTTGAGCTTTATCCTCTCTTTTTCCCCGCGGAGTTGAAGATTCATAACGCATTGGAGCACTATACAAGTTTTGCGTTGTTGTGTTATCTGTTTCGTTTCTTGCACCGCACTTTGGTGTTAGAGAAGGAATGAGAGTGGATAATTTCTACACTAATTCTGCCTATTTTGGGTAGGGGCAAATGACCATGTGCCTGGAATAGTCACCTTTATCTCCTTACTGTGGTTTCCCTGTTCCCCTAGTTGAGTCGATCCTTGATCACTTGCACCATTACCTCCTCTTTGGAAGCAACATTCTCCTTGTATTTCCCTTTTCTCTTGTGGCAAATCCATCCTTGGTTTCCCTTGAGATTCGTTATTCAATTCCTTTTGCTTGGTTGATCAACCGTCCTTCGGTTAAGACCAATCCTCTTCTTCCCAGTGAATTCAATCCTTTTCCTTCGGTTAAACAATCTTTCTATTAAACCCTAGTCCTTAATGGAGTTCACAACCTACTCTTGGTTCTCTCTCTTTCTTGCCTGGTTTATCACTGTCTGTCAATTAAACAGCAGTCTCCTTTTCCTCAGTTAATCACAGTCTGTCTGTTAATACTAAGCTTTGTTTGGGTTAATCGCCTTTCTCCAGCTAATCACCCAATCTTTGGTTGATCACGGCCTGTCCGTTAAAACTAGCTTTTCTCTGGATTAGTCAACTTCTCTTGGTTAATCACCCGCCTTTTGATCAATCACAGTCCGCATGTTTGAACCAATTCCTTTTTTTCCCCAGTTAACCACAGTCCGTCTGTTAAGATACTGAGCTTCTTTTGATTTAATCACCTTCTCTTGGTTAATCACTCTTTCTTTTTGGTTAATCACAATCCGCCTGTTAAACACCGAGCCCCCTGCAGTTATCAACCTTTCTTTGGTTCAAATAATGCTAGCTTTGGGTTAGTAACCTTTGTTCGATTCGAATATCCTTTCCTTTGGTTCAAATAAAGCCATTTCCTTTCTCTTTTTCTAGGTTAACCACTATTTATCAGTTAATATATTGCAATCCTTTCGGAGTTAACACCTTTATATGGTTTATTACTCTCTTTCTTCTGGTTCCTCGCAGTCTGTCTATCGACACCAACCTTTTAACTTTCCCTACATAATCTTTCTCTTGTTTTCTTTGTTTAATCATTGCCTGTCAGTTAACTGTCATACTTGGAAATACGACCCTCGCGCTAAAGGCGTGAAATACGGTTCGACAGATTCGCCACCGAACTTTATTTATCCCGAATAGACAAGAAAGGAAAATATCGAGAAAACCTTTTAAAATGAAAGGACAGGAATAAGTCCGTCGCAACCAATGTTCCGGGTTCGGGAGTCGGTTACACAAGAGAAAGGTACTAGCACACCTCACATCCGTTGTACTCAACGAGAACCTCTTAGTTCGATTTATGATGAATGTTAGCTAAGCTTAGTTATTTTCTTCTCAATGATAACAAATTGGTAGGATAATACGCTAAGGGGAAATGGGTGGTTATAGGATAGGGTGCTCGCCAAGGATTGGGGCCCTTATACCTACGTATGCTCATTCGAACGAGAATGAGAAATCAGAGCTCTCGTAGTTCGACTACGAGAAGGGATAGGGGAGACAGAAAATGGAGCGAATTATGCTCACCAAGATCATCTCAATCTTGTGCCTACGTATCTTAGATTAAAAAATGAATGAAGAATCAGAGCATCTGTAGTTCGTGGAGACGACCACGAAAAAAAGGGTTAACGCGTTGAAGTTGGTTTGGATGACGATTACTCGAAGCTTAAGAAAGGCTTCTCGGGCCCAAGTAATCGGGAGAGTGAGTCAAAGACTTGACTCTATCTCTTTTCATCTTGAGAAGAAGTTGTGTTTGAATGGTGTTTGAAAGACAAATGGTTGAAAGATGGTTTGAATGTTGTCGAGTTTGAAGTGTTTTAGAGGCGTTAATTGATCACACACGAGTAAGATAACTCACATCTATACAACTGAAGAGATATCAAAGACTCAATCCCCCTCTTTTTCACCTTGAAAGAGTTTCTATAGTTAATTGTTTTGATAGTTTGATTGTGAAAATCCGATTGACGTTGGATCAGGGGTTTGACTTATATTTGCATGCAAAATCGTGGTGGAATGGAAGTTGGTTTGAAAATGGTTCAATGACGAGTCGAAGATTTGGTTGAAAATGGAACTGGCTCGACGATGAATCGAGGGTTAGGTTGTGAGAAACGATACTAGTCCCTGAGGGTGCTCTTAATAACGAAACCACGATGAAATGTGAAGGTGTGTGCGGTAGGTTAATGGCGAATGCATATGAGCACTCGACTTACAAGGGGTGTTTGAAAATGGCTCGATGACGAATCGATAATTAGTTTGAAAATGGTTTAGTCTACGCTAGTCCCTAAGGGTGCTACTAGAAGATAAAGCACAATCAAAGAAATATGAAAGCATACATAGAAATGTGAGAGGGATACATGTAAGTTACATGGGATTGCATGAAATAAAAGGGTTCATTGTCAAGTAGCCCAAGAGGAAGCCGTGTGTGTATGTGAGGTGTCCTAAACTATGACTTGAACAAAGTTCGGACAAAACTCCAAGCTAGGGTTTCTGACAAAGTCCAATAATCCATTGCTCGGATGAGTAACCAACAGTCCACCAATTTAGGCTTTTATGTTTCGATGGTTGTTAAGTGTTTTCGAAATAATGTGAATAAGAAATGAACAATATGAATATGAATATGAACAATATGAATAATATGACAAGATATATAACAATATAATCAAGATAATATTCACAATAGTATAATCAAAATAATATTAACAAGTATATGAACAAGATAATATAAATCAAGATAGAATGACTGAATATAAAACAGGCGTATATTGTCTGAAAGTAAATCAAGAATATATTGATGGAAAGTAAAGTTAGTCGTTAGTTTGTTGTGAATTGAATCAGGATGAAATGTAGCGCTAAACCATTGTAGCTCGATATATGACGAAAATCAAACTATAGGAGGTCGTGCAAGTTGATATCTGTGCTAAAAACACGATGGAAGAATGATATTAAGGATCATTTTCCAATGTAATTGTGTCACACGGACTGAAAAGCTAATGATCTCGTCTTAATCACAAACTCGTATCAATTAATTGAAGGTAACCTATCATGATCCCAAAGTATAGAAAATGATCCCAATGATCATTTTATACAGATTTGACATAATGAAGGTTATCAACCTCGATAAATCAATGTTTATGACTAAAAGACTTTCACTGATCGAAATTGAAATAAAATGGAGATGAATAAAATGGAGAAGGAAATGAAAAGAAAATTAAGTGGTGGTCTCATTTAAATCACTATTTTATCGATAAATCAATAACAGTGTCATTTGGCTTCTTCATTGACCAAAATGACATTGAAAATGAAATGAAATTGAAGTACAAGGATCAAAGATCAAAATAATAGTAATGAATTCAAAATATTTTGCATCAAGAAGAATAAAAAATAAAAAACCAAGAAATCTTAACAAAATAAAAAACAATAAAATAAAAGAGGAGGGGTGAAACTGAAATCATGGAGGTAGGGACTTGTAGAACAAAAGTGGTCTTAGCAAAGCCCAAAATCATATTGTGATGGTGCGGATACCCTAAGAAACTACCAACATCAGGTTCTTTTCTTTAAAAAAAATTAAAAACATTATTAGCTAGAAGAAAATCAAGAGGGCGACGCAACAACTTTTCATCTTTTGAAAAATAAAACCATTAAATGAAATCCTCAAATTTTCACATTGTTACGTTTCAGCAACACCATCAGAATTTCTATCAAAAAGAAAAGTCGAAGTACAGTGCGAAAAAAACAAAGGTGAAGAACACAACAACGTCGAATCGTCTCCGACCTGCGATTCCAGCCCCTCACTCTCAAACTCATTCCAGTTTCTTTTGATCCGCCTACGTCTCACCTCAACTTATTGCTCGATTATCTTTCATTTCAAACACTCATAATTTGTTTCAACTTCGATTTGGTTTGCTTGGCTTGTTTCAGGTTTGGATTTATTCTGTTTGGTGATTCTGTTCAATCTCTCCATTCACTTTCTCCTCATCTCTTTCTGCGGATCTATTTCAGATTTCTTTGTACTGTTCGGTTTTGATTAGATTTTAGAGTGGGTCTTTTTCTAGTTTTTTGTTTGAATGAAAGTGGGTTTGTTGAAGGATAGGTCGTGATTGTTGTTGCAATTCGAGTTTGGGGAATTTACGTTGCGAGATTTTGCGAAGGGTGAAGAATTTTAAAATGGAGGAAAGGGAGAAGGGGGTTTCAAGGCTTTTCTGCAAGTTATGGATTTTTCCCTGGGTCCCCTCCTAATGAGGAAAAATGTCTCGTTATAAAGGAATTTAGAGAGGGAACTTATGGAATTAGACGAAAGAGCTGTTATTGTGCCGTGGATTTTGTCGTTTGTAGGATTCTGGAAGATAGGGTCAATTCTCTGGTACGTTGAGGTCACAGCATTGCAGTCATGTTGCTGCGTGTGTACTACATTCATTTAGTGACTGCGAGAATGCAGTGGTTTTGCAAATTCGAATCCTAAACATCGTAGTAGCTACAGGCTTTGAAGAACCACATTATACAAAACGGTTTGTGCGGTACATGGTGGTGTTGGTATTGGCTGAGTTATCTTGTATGCTTCTTGCAGCTTGAATTTTTGGCTTCTTTTCTTTTCAAGTAATGGACTATAATTTAGTAAATGTACATGGGCTTTTTATGAGATGAAGTGTAATGGTTTTTGTAGGATTTAAATATATGAGTGGACTTGGTTTTCCCTTGATTTAGAAAATTGATTTATACAATGAATATTAAAATGGATATGTGAATAATTGTTTGAAATGAATAATGGGTAGAATAAAAAATGTGTATAAAAATTGAAAATGGATATTAAAATCGGACACGTTTTTTGGTTTTCGAACAAACATGGATAAAAGGGATATAATTTGGATTAGGAAAGGTGAAAATGGATATAAAAATGAAAATGGCTTGGAAATAGATATTGACACTGATAAAAGAAATCCCTACTTAGAACCACCAACGCACATTTTGACTAATCTTAATTCAACACTGCACTTGAATCAGATTTACAAACACACTAAGGACCAAATCCCAATTAATCCTTGATTTAAGATGAACTGATCCTTGACGATCTTTAGCCATGAAGCACTACAACCTGACATAACCTGACAACTTGATCTCCATGCAGATGACCTGAATTGTCACAAAACCCTAAATGGAAACTCAGATCCACATCAATTAGACCCAAGCCTTGATTTTGAAACTAAACTTGTCTGACCAAGCTTAAGTCAGACCTAACTGGTCTTCAATCATCATTGAGCCCATACACCCAAACTGATAAGCCGTAGATGAACCTCAATTAAACTAAATCCAAACTTTCAATATCCTGAGTTTGGACCATGAGCAGAAGCAACATATTTTTTGGATTTTTGAATAATGGTTAGTGGATGAATGTACAAAATGAAAGTTATACACGTAGGAAAAATTTGGGGTATGATATTAACGCATTGAATTCTCTGTAGATCTTATCTTTTATTGATTCTTATCTCTTTTAACCGGCCTCGTCACCATCCTTTTGTTTTCTCCCCAGTAGAGTCATCTCTTTTTTCTGTAGTCCCCGACGGATTTCTGCTTTGTTCTCCAGTAGAGTTTTTGCCTTGCTTTTGTGCTCCCCTGTTGAGTTCGCCTTGCTTTTGGTTGACACTACTCTTTAGTGTTCCCTATTGGAGTCTTTCTATCTCTTTCTCTTTTAGCTTCGATGCCGTCCATTTTCCTTCTATTTTTAGCGTTGGTTCCCCGAACTACGTAGACTCTGATTTTCTCATTGCACTATAAGGGTACCTAGACACAAGATTGTGAAATCTTGGCGAGCCACCTTCCTCCATTTTCTTCCATTCTCCTGTCTCTCTGGTCCACCCAGATTCTTTTCTTTGCCTAGTTCCTTGAACTACGAAGCTCTGACTTTCTCATTGCACTATGAGGGTACATAGGCACGAGGGCCCCAATCCTCCATAAGCATGTTCTTTTTCTTTTTGTCCTTTCCTTTCTTTTTAGTTAGAAGCCTTTATATAGATAACCCATCCAAGCCTAGAAGTAAGCAAAATGGTTTCCGTCGGGTACGGCGGATGCTTAAGGTGCTAGTACCTTCCTTTCGCATTATCGACCCCCTTTCTCGTTTCTCGTCTCTTGGGTTTTATCGATATTTTACCTGTCCTTTGGGACTAAATAAAGTTTGGTGGCAACTTTGTTGTATCTTTGAGTGTGCGATTCACTCAAGTATAGTCCCATTAGCTTCACTTACCACCTAGACTCTTAATTCTAGGTGGTCCAAAGAGGTCCATATGGAGGAGTTCAAGGGGTCTCGTAGTTGAAACAATATTTTTAGATTTGAACGAGATCCTTATTTGCTTCCCCATTTGGAATGCATCACATAAGTGATCCTTTGAAAACTTGATTTTGGGTAAGTCAACTACTAGGTCCTTAGAGACTATCTTGTTTAGCAAATCAAAATTGACATACGCCAAACGCCTATGCCACAACCATGAGTCTTCACTCATAGTGACGAGACATTTGTCGCTACTCAATAATACTTCACTCAATTTAAGCATATACACATTATTCACCCCCAAGCCTTTAAACACATCACCCTTTTTATCATTATTTTCAATTATGCAACAATCTTTTGAAAAAGACACTTTATATCCCTTGTCACATGATTGACTAATGCTTATAAGGTTGTGTTTAAGGCCCTCAACTAATAGCACATCAGAGATAGTAGTAGATGAGGAATTATCTACACTACCTTTTCTAAGTATTGCCCCTTTATTATTGTCTCCATAGGTTACAAGTCCCTTCTTCTTTATGACAAATTCAATGAATAGAGATATGTCTCTTGTCATATGTCTTGAGCATCCACTATCGAGAACCCATCTTCTCTCCGTAGGCTCAAGACTTTGTACCTACACAAACAATCAAGGGAAATAGGTACCCAATTTTTTATTGGGTCCTTGGTTGTGAGTGACATCTTGGTTGTATTTGGGCAACCATTGATAAACCCCTTTAGGAACAAAAAGACCTCCTAAAGTGACGTTTAGAAATGGTATGACCCCTTTTGCAACAATACAAGCAAGTAAGATTAACATTGGTATCACTTTTGTCAACTTGATATTTGATTATATATGTATATTTTTTTATAAGGATTAATCATGCTTTTTTTAAAGTGTGTTCTATCAATAACAAAAGTGATCTTTGGTTCTAGAGCCTTGTCAAGTTTGGCTTTAAGAGTTCTAACCTCTTTTTGCCAAATATGACAAGTGTCACAACCCTAATTTAACCATCTACTCTTGTCTTCCTCAATATTTACCTTTGTTGCTTCCACCATAGATGCCTTGAGAGCCTCTAATTCCCTTTCAAAATCGGAGATCTTTTTCTCCAAGTGAGTAAAAATTTGTTTGTTCGAGGCCAAACGTTTAAAGGCTTCCTTAGCCTCATGGTGTAAGGTGTCAAAAGCATGTTGTAATTCAAAATGAGACAATTTACTAGAGTTGTCGTATTTAGCATGTCGTACCTTTTTATTCTTCTTCTTTTGATGAGCCGAGAGGCAAAGGTTAAGGGACTCTTCTTCGTCGCTTGAACTATCATCCCCAGATGACTCACTATCTCTTTTCTAAGCGATGTAAGCTCTTCTAAGCTTATCTTGTTTCTTTTGTGAATGATTAATTTCCTTCCCTTTGTCCTTCTTCATCAATGGACAATTCGGCTTATAGTGCCTGGCTTTTCCACAGTTATAGCATGATCCTTTTGCTCTACTACCCCTGTTGCCTTCATTCTTAGAAGACCTTGTTTGTCTTCTAAAATTGACGAGATTCTTTTCGGAATGTTGAATACCATTTTCCTTTACACGGCGATTGTATCGCCTCATGAACAACCCCATATCCTCAGTCATTTCTTCATCATCGTCATCATTCGATTCGTTATCACTTAGCTCTTTTGCGGAGGACTTTAAACAAGAAGCTTTTAGAGCTATTGACTTTTTTTCCATGATTTTGGTCTTTTCTTTCTTTTCCTTTTTCTCAAATTGATCAAGGCTAGTTAGTACTTGCTCATGTTCTTGGAGCTTACCAAATAGAGTTGTGAGGTTCAAAGTCATGAGGTCATGGATTCCTTTATGGTCGTGACCTTTGGTTGCCACTCCATGGTAAGACACCTTAAAACTTTGTTAGTAGCAATGTCATTGGAAATTGGTCTACCAAGTGAATTTAGTCGATTGATTAAATGGGAAAATCTCTTTTGCATGTCGGCAATGGTTTCCTCTTGCTCCATGTGAAAAAGATCAAACTCTTGAGTCAAACTGTTGATTCGAGCTAGTTTGACATCATTAGTTCCTTCATGGGCAACTTGTAATGCGTTCCACATAGCTTTAGCAGTCGTACAATGTAAAACTCTATAATACTCATCAACTCCCAAGGAGGAAATCAGAATATTTCTAGCCTTCCAATCGTAGTTGTACTTTTTCTCTTCTTCATCATTCCATTGTGCTTCATGCTTAGGAAAAACAACGTTATTTTCATCATTCATGGTAATTTCCATGAGACCGTTTAATATAATGTTCCATACCTTTCTATCAATGGAATTGATATGCACGCACATACAATTTTTTCAGTAACTTTAGTTTTCACCGTTAAAAATTGTTGCTCTATTGTAAGCCCCTTTTGGTTCGTTTGCCATATTCTAAAAAGTTAAGCACTAAGTTAATCGGTGCTCTTGATACCACTTGTTAGACGATGAAAATGATCTAGAAGGGGGGAGGGGGTTGAATAGATCACTAATTCTTATGCAAAGTCGGCGCTTATGATAAATTGGTTTTTAAAAACTTTTATGCAGAAGCGATCGAGGAACTAAGATCGTCTAATTGAACTGTTACCATAAAGATCGGATATGCGATAAGCCTAGATGGAACATCGATTTCAATGAGAAACCGAACCAAAAGTTTGAACACAAATCAATACAATTTTATTCACTCAAAGTTGTTCAATTTCCAATGCCTTGTGAAAAATAAACTCAAGTTGAAAATCAGCTCAAATGGTTTGTGTTCAAGCAATTTGTCGAACACTTGGTGTGTGAAACACTCCAAGTGAAATTCACTAAGTAATGGTAGTGCTAAACTTTTCCAATTACAATCAAAAGGATCGTAATGAGTTTTCCAAATACTTTTCAGCACTACACTATACCATAATTTTAATCAAGCAATTTGATTGTACACAAATGTTAAAATTCAGAAACGAAAAAATAGAAAAAAGAGAGAACAACACCAATTTGTTGAGGCAGTTCCCCCGTCGTCCTCGCTTAGGGTACGTCTGCCCTCAATTCTAGAAATAGAATTGAGACTTGTATAAACCTGTTGCAAATTGTTTGTACAAGATAAGCAATATAAATCAAACACTCAAGCCTAGTTATTGATCTGAAACTATGTCTTCTCTCCCCTTGATTCAAGATGAATCAAGTGTCTCGGATGTGTTTAATAAACCTGCAATTCCAGCTACATGTTTGACCCACTCAATGGTCTTCAAATATTTAACCCGACTGGTTTCAATCATACACAATTCAAACTCAAATCTTGCTTCCACAATCCTCTAGTTACCGCTACTAGATTGATAGAACCACCCGTTCTTCAATCACCTTTGCTCGGCTGAATCTGTGAAGAAATTATTTGTGCAAAATCCCAAGATTCTTTGAGGATAAAACCCTACCAATTTTATTTAAGAAAAACCCACCGATCTCTTAACCCAAACCCGATACAATATCCTATGTTTGGAGGTTATCACTTCAATGATGCAGAATGATCAACACAAATAGTTATGTGTATTTGTTGAGAAAATGCAAGAAAGAGGATGAAGATGATGAGAGAAAAATCAGTGTCAATTTATTCCTACTTTTGTGAGAAGATTCTGCAGAAGATTTACAACGTGAAGATTGAACCTGATTGAAGAGACCAAGCCCATACTGCAAGAGTCTATAAATAAGGACTTGCTAGACCTAAAGGAAGCAAACATTCACAATAAGAAAATCGTAGGTGCAACACAAGGGTTTAGGGTTTTGAGAGTCTCTTGTGTGTGACTTTGTAATTCACCCTGTGTATCTTTTGACGCATCATGGTAGACCTATTTAGGTTGTATATTGTTCTTATTCGAAGCTTTTAAGTAATAAGTGAATATTATTCTTGGTTGAAGCTTTAAGCAAAACCAAGTATTGTTCATGGTCAAAAGTCGTGACCTTGTATTGTTCTAAAAACAAAGAGGGTACATATTTCTTTTTGGTTTCTTGTGGCATTCCCTGGAACTAGGAGTGTTTGTTTATCACTAAGATGATTGGGAGTGAGATGGTGATTTCTTATATTTAGGAGTATCCTCGGTAGAAGTTGCACGGGGTAGGGATTAAGTGAAGTGTTGTAAACAGGGGAGTTTATCTCTAAATTGATACTACTGATAGTGAATTTTCTTCCTGGCTTGGTAGCCCCCAGATGTAGGCGATGTTGTGTTGAACTGGGTTAACAATTCATTGTGTTATTTATCTTTCTGCATTTAAAATTCTGCACAAATTAAATGGTTGAATAAATTGTTATATCAGTCTGCAGATGTTACAACATCTGTCATGACAATATTATGACATAAAGAAATCAGAATGCTCATGTTTTGTCCTTGTTCAGTTTTTAGTAGAGATCAATGTCTCGATATCTCTTAGGACATCTATGATCTGCTTGACAAAATTTCAATTTTCATTTATTTTTAATTGTTCCTTCATGAAAAATCATTAAAAATACATTTTAGGTACTTTGATGTCTTAGGATATTTTTCATATTTTTTATTTTATTTTTCATTTATTTTTTCTTTTTATTTGAATTTATTTGTGAAAGTACTTTTAAATGATTGCCCTTTGATTAAGGTTTTGTATTTGATGCCTTTTTGAGACACTTCTTGGGCCATCCTTTTGGGGATGCTTTGACACATAAATCAGTAATGTTTGGGTTTTGGTTTTATGCTTTAATGACATATTTTGGATGGTTTCCATGTGATTTAATATGACCCTCGATCCTTGCTCGACTAGAAGCATGTTTGTCTTGTTGTCTCGTTTTGAGGTTGCCTTTGAGCTTTCCTTTTGGGTATCTTTCCATCAACCATCCTTGAGTGCTTTACCATGTGTTTGATATTTTAAGTTGATTTTATTTTATCATCTATCTATTTTTGAATGATGCTTTAAGTTGATGATGTTTTAAGGATGATGTTTGTATGCATTTGACCTAGATCTTGAGCTTATGTTCTTGTGTGAATCTTTTGTATTAGTTGAATGCTATGTCCATGCCTCTGACCTATCATGTTTCCTACTTGTTGCTTGATTATTTGTCTCTTTGGTTTCCATTAGATGTTTACTTCCGTTGTGGATGACATTAACTCTTACATACCTAGTTTTGATACATGCTTTGAACATGACGATTGATGCTTCTTCTTTGATATCATGAGTTTGATCTTGGATTGTTGATCATATGTTTGCTTCTGACCTTCCATTTTCACATTCCCTAATTACATATGCTTGATCATTGTTGCTTTGTTTTCATGAGATAATTGCTTACATATGCATAGCCATTGATGTGATTCATGATGAATGCTCTTGTGTTTCTTCCATCACCTTTGTAATGTGTTGACTATGATGTGATTTAGGTTCTGATCTTACTTGTTTTTCATCTTGCCTGATTCACATTGCCTTGGTTTGTTCCTGTGAGGAGTCAGCTTCCAATTGAGTCGGTGTGTTAAGTATAGACTTTCCACATACATTAATAGGGCTTTTTAGCCATTCGACGTTTTGTCTCTTTTTTTCCCAATGCTGCCAGAAATATAAGAAATAATAGAAAGAAGCGGCTAAGCCCCTGCTTGATAAAGCAAAACTAAAATACGGGTAGCTCGATCGCTTCGATTGGTTTCGGTTTGATATGTGGTTAAGTTTTCAAGACATGTATGCTTATGATCTAATGTTTTTGATTTTTCCTAAATGCTTAAGTTGTGTGATTTCTTTGAGAATTTGTAGATGTTTGAAATGTGCATGAGTGTTTATATGTATACATATTTGTTTCTTTGATTTGATTTGGGAACATGCTTTATCTTGCACATTTGTTTGCCTTTCTCATCTTAGTTTGATTTAGTACTCTTGCCTTGGTTGTTTAAGATGAATTCTTGATGATTCAGTTCTTTCATACTTGATGCATTTCTCTTACTTCTTCAAACTTTACATCTCATTTGTTCCCTTGGTGGGCATTATATATCCCTCTTCCTCATTAAAATGTAATAGTCTAGTTTCTTTTTATTTCTTATGCTTGCTTGCTTTCTTGTTAAGAAAAATAAAATTGAACTAGGTTAGAACATCTTTCAAAACAAAAGACAAATAAAGCTTGATCCAACGTCAAGTGATTTTTAAAATTCATTAACTTGGATTACCTTAGGGTTTATCCTCTCTTATCATTCTCTTCTGTTATCTCTTCTATTAAATCCCACACTAACCTTGTATGTATTTCACCCTTGTAAGTCGATTGCCTTGCGCATCGCCACCAACCTATCTTGCTCTATTCACCACCCATTCTTTTCAAAACCTTTTCTCTCTTTCTTTTGTCTCCTTGAGTCGAAAACCTTGGTCTTGTACCAAATTTATTTTTAGACTTCTTTTTATCAATAAGCTTAGATGGTTGTTGAGGGGTTAGGCGAAGGCCTTATCCTATCCCGAGTGCTCAATATTACCTTTAGGGCTCACTGTCATAAAGCACTTACCATCCAAAATTAAAACACCTTAAATAAGATAATACGATTATTATTGTATTGAACTAAAGAGAGTGGATTGAGTGAAGACTTCTTCCTCTCTGAGTATTAGGATACTCAATTTAGAGTGTATGGTATCGATACTCGTCTTTCAATACGAAAACACAACTATATTCGCCACACCATTTTCAATGAATCTTTTGAGATATACAATTGGGTACTACCCGTAATGGGTTACTATCCCAAGACTTATCTCACTCCTAAAATCAACCTTCAACAAATCAAATGTGACATCTTGCCTTGATGGCGAAAACTTAACCTTTTCCAAAAGGGCATGTTACGTCCGTTCTACCGCAAACATGTAACACATAAGACTCCACGAGCGAGCTACAATACACCTAACTGCTAGAGCGCAAACGTTAGGATCATCCATAAAAAAACACTAACAAACTGTAGTCCTACAAACTACGGACGCTCTGATTCTTCACTTCTTTTAAGTGAAGATACGTAGGCACAAGGACCCCAATCCTTGGTGAGCACCCTTCCATTTTCTTCACTCGTAGTCCTCCGAACTACGTTGGCTCTGACTTTCCCAAGGCAGCGGAATTGGGGCAATAATTACATCACCCATTGGATTTCATTCCTTTCGTTGTTAGGCTATGCTATTCACAAATAACATGGCCGAATATGAATCTTGCATCTTTGGGATTGAAGTTGCCATTGACCACAAGATAAAAAATTTAGAAGTCTATGGGGAATCTACCTTAGTCATTAGTCAAATCAAAGGAAATTGGGAAGCTCGTGATAGCAAGCTCATCCCATACAAAGATCATGTCTTAAAGCTAATCCTATATTTTAATGAAATTAATTTCAACCATATTCCAAGAGAAAATAATCAATTGGCAGATGGCCTAGCCATGCTAGAATCCATGTTTAAGGTCAAATGGAAGAATGAGGCATTGACCATTCGTCTTGAGTACCTTGATGATCCAGCTTACTGTTTGGCAGTTGAGGCAACAGAACTTGAAACTGATGGTCATCCTTGGTTCTACGATATCAAGTGGTATCTAGAAAAACACGAGTATATAGAGAACATCACCATCACTGATAAAAAAATACTTAAGGAAGCTCTCATCAAAATTCTTCCTAAGCGGGGATGTGCTCTACAAGAGGAACTATGACTCGGTCCTGCTCAGAGGTGTGGATAGACACGAAGCATACCGAATCATAAATGAAGTTCATGAAGGGTCTTTTGGGATGCATGTCAGCGGGCAAACAATGGTCAAAAAGATCTTGAGGGTGGGATACTATTGGATGAGAATGGAAACTGATTGTTATTTCCATTTGCAAACATGCCATAAATGCCAGATCTACGCAGATAAGATACATGCTTCACCATTTCCTCTAAATATGCTAACATCGCCTTGGCCTTTTGCCATGTGGGGCATAGACGTGATCAGGAGTATAGAGCCCACAGCTTCCAGCGGACACCATTTCATCTTAGTGGCCATTCACTACTTTACTAAATGGGTGGAAGCCGTATCTTATGCCAATGTCACTAAGCAAGTGGTGACTCACTTCATCAAGAAAGAGATTATCTACCGATATGGGGTTCCAAATAAAACCATTACTGAGAATGGTTCAAACCTTAACAATAAAATGATGAAAGAGTTGTGTGAAAGCTTTAAGATCGAGCACCACAATTCAACGCCATATTGTCCAAAGATGAATGAAGCTATTGAGGTGGTTGTTGCACCCCAAAATTTGACCAACCGGGTCTCGCATTTGGCTCAATGTTTCGACGCATAACCGCATTCGCATCTGCATATCGCATACATTGCATTGTTCATTTGTTTTGATTTTATCAGGGATCACAGCTCCCGTCTCGTGTTTCAGGTGTTTTTTAATCAGTAGAGTCGAGTTTTGGGATATTTCGGTGCCCGTTTATTTTTACCGATTATTTTTGTGTCGTTCGGTGCTCATTTTGTCCCTCTGGGAATTATCGGGATTTTTCTGGATTTTATAGGATTTTTTAGGATTTAAATAGCTTTTAAATCAATTTTTAGGATTTAATAGAATTTTAAATAGATTTTAATATTTTTAAATAAATTTTTAGCATTTTATAGAATTAAATAGATTTTTAAATTCATTTTTAGAATTTAATAGGTTTTTAATTCCTTTAAGTAGATTTTAAATCATTTGTAGAAATCTTTTATAGATTTTAATATTTTTAGGTAATATAGGATTTTTTAGAATATTAGTATATTTTTTAGATAGAATTTAAATAGAAATAAAAATGATAAATGAATAAAAGTTTTCTTTTATAGATATTATAGAAATTTAATATAGATTTTAGATTAGGAGTTAATTAGATTTATTAGTTTAATTGAATTAGTAGTTTAGTTAAATAGGATTAAGTGTTAATTAGCCTTTTTAATTTTGCTTTCAGTTTTTTTTTCTGAGTTTTGGGATTCATTTTCGTGTGGGCTTTTGTCCCTTTTTTCGTATGGCCCATTCAGTTTTTGGTCCAAAAGGTGATTCAGCAAAAAAAAGGGCCCATCCAATTGTCCAAGAGGTCCCAAACGTCCAGCCTCTCCCAGAGTTTTCCAGCTTCTTCTGGAAGCATCCAGAAGGTTCCAGCGGAGCCTCAGCTTTAAATAGCCAGCAGCGCCACGTGTTGTGAGATTGGAGGCCCCACTTCGCAGCATCAGAACACGCCACGCGTACCCCAACCCTCCTCTCTCTCAGCCACGTTATCCCATGCGTGGCACACATGCAGAGCTCCACACCACCAGCAGCCACCACGTGTCCTTCACAGAACCTCGCCTGAGACGCGCCACCGGCCGGTCTTGCATGGCCGGCGGCAACCATACCGTCGCCGGAAAGCCCCAAAAATCCAGAAAACGATGAGCATTCATCTTCTTCCATCATCCAGCCACCATTGATTTTCCAGAAATTCATCAAGACGATGAATCTTCATCGTCAACCTCCGATCTTCATCAATCCATACTCAGAATCCCAGATCTTCACCTTCAAACATGACGAACATCATCATCATCTTCGTTCAAGAACTCAGATCCAGATCAAATCCACAACGATCGCGTTCAGCCACCGTCACCAGATCTCCAGAACTTCGTGCAAGAAGAACGCGCATCAGTTTATCGAATCGTTTCCAGAATCCTTCATCGCCACTTCTCAACAATAATCTTCCACTATCCAGCAAATCCAGAAATCAGAGAGTTCATCACCAACGTCACAAAGAACATTCAAGATTCGGATCCTTCTTGTTCAACAACCTTCAAGCACAATTCCCAGAAACCCTCAACCAACCTCCAGGATCTTTATCGCGCGTTCATCATGTACAGGATGAACCTTCAAATGTCCATCAAGTATCATTCCCCAGAAGGACATCAACCTTCAAACAATTATCGTCCGAGCAAGAAGACTTCAAGCACTATTGTTCCAGAAAACTCCATGGATCTTCAGTTAAGTCTCAAATTCAACACAATCTTCAAGATCTTCAAGGATCTAATCTCGCCCAGGAATTTCCATCAAGTCCGGTCTCCATGCGCGTCAAGGAAGGAGGTCCCCTAATCGTAATCGCTTGGTTTGTTCATCTATGGTGTAGGGTTCGAAATGAGAGTAACGTTGAGATGATGTTGAGGGAGAGATGCAAAGAGAGACGAAAGAGTTTGAGAGGGGACGAAGAGGTGGCGGCGGAGGAAGCTGGAGACAGACCTAGGGTTTGTTTCTTCATTTCTTCAGAAAGGAGAAGGAGGAAGGGATTGGGCCAGGGCCCAGTTCAATTTTTTTTGGCAAGCAATCCCTCCGTTTTTGGACAAACATGGGCTTTGGGCCCCAATGTTTCTGGCAATACACCCAGACTTCATGCCACACCCCCCTGCGTTTGATGAGGAAGACTGGGCTGGGCCCAACTAGTGTGGATTTTTTATTTTATTTGCTTGTTAAACTCCCCCTGTATTGTATTCACCCCCCAGTTCCTTTATTTTCCTTTTATTTGTTGGCTATACAAAAAAAAATAAAAAAGAGAAAGAGAGATGAAAAGAAATATATTTGAAAAAAGAAAGGAAAAAAATAGAGATGAAAAGAAAATATTTTAAAATAGAAAAAGAAGAAATAAAGAAGAAAAATATTGAAAAAAAATGTGAAGAAAATATTGTGAAAAATATGGTGAAAAATAAAAGAAAATATGTGGAAAAAAAAGAAGGAAAAATAGGAGAAAAGAAAAGGAGAAAAAAAGAAAAAATATTAAAGTCTCGATTTAATATTTTTAAGCATTTCTTTTAGGATATTTTCATAGAGAGTATTTTTCGACTTTTAGGGATAGAATTAGAGGCCCATTTGTTAGGGGGCTATTTTCAGTCGACTTTTCAAGATAGAACAGGATAGCGTCCTAGGAGATTTATTTTTCAGCATGCACTCATTGTAATCATTTTTCAGAGATGAATAAAACGAGATTTGAGCTGTGGTCCGATAGTAGCCGAACTACAGCTGCTCTGATTCTTCGTACCAGACGAAGATATGTAGGCATAGGATGCGATATCCTAGCGAGCACACTAACGACTAACCTGTTGTTCTCTCGCGGCTGTGCGATCGAGACTTTCCCGCTGACGATTAATTGCAAACCCTTTTTCTCTCTTGCCCAAGCGCATTTGAGACTCAGCCATAGTTGTGACCATAGGTTCCCGACCCTGTGAAACCATTTGTTTTTCTCACTGCTGTGTGAGAATGTTTGTTTAGCCGTAGTTAGTCTGAACTACGTAAAGCTCTGATCTTCCATCCAATGGAAGTACGTAGGCACAAGACGCGATGTCTTGGCGAGCCAATTTTCCCCGTAGTCCCGAACTACGTTGACTCTGACTTTCTCTCTCGAGAATACGTAGGCATAGAGCGCGACGCTCTATCGAGTCAATTCCCTTCCCTTTAGATTTAGCAGCCGTAGATAAGATTGTTTTGCATCCAGTAGACAACCCAAGCAAGCGTGGATCCCGTCGAGTACGACGGACGTGAGGGGTGCTAATACCTTCCCCTTGCGTAACCGACTCCCGAACCCAGGCTATGGTTGCGATGACCATACCTTTTTCCCGTTTTTGCGAGGTTTACTTCGAGCGTTTCCTTTCCCGCTCTGAGGGATAAATAACGCACGGTGGCGACTCTTCTGTCAGCCGGCGCCGATTTTCGCAGTAGCGACAGCTGGCGACTCTGCTGGGGATTGCGATAGTTCCCCATGCATGTGGGATCCAACGTCCCCTAAGAGAGAGTCAATCCTAGCGCTTGTTTGCTTGTCTATTTGGGGCTTATTTATCGATATTATTTGTTGCTGTTGGGCTGTTACGGGTATTCTATGATTGAGATAAGCCGGACCTGGGCTCGAGTATGAGTATACACCTAGATATAGTTGCGGAGAAGTAGTAGACGAACCTGTCTGCTGAGCAGGCGCAGTTCCCTACGAAAATTCGCACTCGGACGAGATTCTTGCAGAGGTGCTCCTTTCCGGTCCTGAGGATCTGAGGGGAGTCCAGACGTGAGGATTGTCGACTCTGGGAACCGATCAATTGGGAGTCAGCTAAGTGAGGCCTCTTCATGAGATGACGATGCCACTCCTTCTGGGAATCGTATCATTCCTCATGAAAGTCTGTGACGCTGACGACCGCATAGGATGCCGTACCTTGTCAGATGTAGGTCCATACCTGTGAGTGGGGGGGTTTTTTTGTGCAGGAAACTTGACTTTCAACCTACCCGTTATTCTGGTCCTCTTTTCAGAGAGCGTCTCCGTCAGCAGCGCAGCAGTATTTAGATTTTGTGTGGGGGGCTGTGGTCCCATTGTTTGCTGCATTTTGCATATCATATGCATACCAGTGTTGCATTGCATATCATCCTCCAGCTAGCCAGAGTTCTGATCCAGCCTTTGTTTCCTGAAGGTGATTACCCGGAGTTTGGATTGAGCAGCTGTTGATTGTCAGAAGACCTGCCTAGGGGTTGAGTATATTTGAGCAGAATCAAGTGTCGAAGTCAGCTGAAGATTATTGGTAGCCATGTCTGAAGGCAATTTCCAGTCTCCTAACACCTTGACAGGGTTCACTATGGCGTCCAACCCTCTGTATGATTCCATGGAAGACTTCCCGCAAGTGAACAACGTTGCTGCAGACCAAGTTGTACAGCCTTCTGTTGAGAACCGAGGTCGGCATGAGCAGTTTGTTGCCCAGAATGAGCGTCCTCCTCCTGTCAGCAATCAAGGTGTTGCTTTCCCTGTGATGAATTACCGAAGAGATATTCCAGCAGCTGGGATGGTAGATCCAAGAGCCCTTGACGATGCTAGAAGAGTCCGAGTGTTGGAAGGGCAAATGAGAGCTTTGAAAGCCAAAGATGCTGTCAACCTGGATGCTGTAGGCATGTGTTTGGTTCCTGACCTGGTGTTGCCTTACAAGTTCAAAGTGCCGAAATTTGAGAAATACACGGGAGATAGCTGTCCAAAGCTGCATTTGATGATGTTCTGTCGAAGAATGACTGCGTTTGCGCGAAATGACAAGTTGATGATCCATTGCTTTCAAGATAGTCTGACTGGGGCATCTTTGAGGTGGTATATGCAGTTAGAGAGGAATCAGATTCAGTCATGGATGGATTTAGCCAGAGCTTTTCTGAAGCAGTACGATTACAACCTAGACATTGCTCCTTATCGCATGCATTTGCAAGAGTTGTCTCAAGAGATCAATGAACCTATCAGGAGGTATGCTCAGAGATGGAGAGAATTTGCTGCTAAAGTGCGTCCACCGCTGTTAGACCAAGAGCTGGCAAGCATGTTTGTGGATTCCCTACAGTATCCGTACTTCAAAAGATTGCTCGGAGTTCCGGCAAGTTTCTCTGACGTGGTTGCATTAGGAGAACGCCTTGAGTACTCCATAAGAATGGGGAAAATTCAGATTACTTCATATGATCAAGCTGGTGAAACTGAATACCCTTGTGACTATCAGAGTGAAGAAGAAGTGGTGATCAACTCAGTCATGCCAAAGATTGAATATCCTCGAAGCGAATCAGTGAATTTTGTTGGTTCATCATCTTATCAGAGATCAGTACCTCCCGTGGCTTGTTATACTGAACAGACAGCCGTGCCTGGGGCACTCTATCAGGAATCTTATGTCGCTTCCATTGCAAATCAGCGAACTCGTGGCCGAGGTTATCAGAATCAGCGTCAGAACCAGAACAGACCTCGCAACAACTTGGAACGAAGGAAAGCTCCTTTTCACCCAGTGCCTATGCCGTATAGCCAGTTGCTACCATCTTTGATCCAGAAGTCTTTGGTGGAGCCGAAAGCTCTTAAGCCAGTTCCAGAACCTTACCCTCCTGGGTACAATCCCCACGTGCAGTGTGGTTATCACGGTGGCTCTCCGGGGCATTCAACCGAAGATTGTAAAGCATTTCAGGCGAAGGTACAGCAGTTGATTGATCAGGATCGCATTTCCTTTCGAGAAGGGTTTCTGTTTGTTCATCCCTAACCGCTCAGCTGTCTAAAGCTCGTAGATTCAGAGGGTCTATTCCCCAGCATAAGCCAGTGGTTCAGACAGGCAGGCGCCTCAGCAGTGGCCGTTCTCAAGCTTTTACATCATTTGCATCTGTAGTTTCTTTTTCTGTTAGTTACTACTTGCTTTTTAAACATTGTATGTTTCGAATGGTGATAATAATAAAGTGACTATGCATTTTTCTGAATTAATCATGTCGCTGTCGCTCATTTATTGCATTGCACTGACACTTGCATTTTATTCACTCCATTTTTTCGCTGTGACTAGCAAAGTTAGGAGGGAGGATGACGAAACTGAAACTCATAACCAATGATTGTATGCTTTCAGATAAGACCGTACCGATGACGTACAAGGCATTGTTTCAAATTCCCCAAACACTGGAGATATAAGGAGTTAGTCCCTTGTTAACCACTTCGAGCCAGGAAGTAGAAGTTTTTTCGGACTTATAAACCCTCACATCTTAACCCGGGGCAGGGTAGTTGTCAGTTAGCTTGACCGAGCATTCAAGTCTTACAGAGGAGTGTTGTCTTTCAAGGACCAATCAGTTTACACCTTTCAAAAGGTCAAACCTCACCAGTCAGGAGTGAGGCAGTTACAATTCTTTCGGAGCAATCAAGACAACCAGTGTCATACGACTTTGTTCCAAAAGAAAGAAAGAAAGAAAGCCCGCTAAGTAAGAAGAAAGAAAGAGCTGGAAAGCTAAATACTTAGGCAAAAATCAGGGCATCCCGCTGGACTTCAAAAGAAATTGGAAAAATCAAAAAGAACTCAAAAGGAGTCTGTCCAGGCAAAAATTAGGGAATCAAAAGAACGAAAAGAGGGATTAAAAAGAAATTTTCCCCAGCAAATCGCAAAGTCGTGTACACAGACACCGAAAGCGAAGAAGGAGTAACTATTACTCTAGAAGAAAAGCTTGTGAATTCCTTAACTGTGGCTCTTACCATTCAACATACTTCTCGAAGAGGCGAGCGCTTGTGCCAGGTTAACTGAACCTTAGGATCGGAGATCATCACGTAGAAGGGGTGGGTACAAATCAAAATTTGAGCCGAATATCCTTTGTTTCACAAACCGTGAACCCGACCACGATACAACCCTCAAAAGACCTAATTGAGGTAGGGTTATTCTGAAGCGCATTACGATAAGGTCGAGTAACCTGACTCCTTCTTGACTTGCTAGTCATATCTTGTTGTATTTTCACTGACCACGTAAGCACTGCGTTTGAACTTTGGTTCATTCGTCACTTTCAATCATATGCATGTAAGTGAGTGACAGCTCAAAATTTTTCAAAATCTGCATAACCATTGCATTAAGATTACCATTCGTAGACAGCCGATTCTAATTGCAGGTTAGTAGTTGGCATGAAAGAAATTCCATCAGGGAGTAATCAAGCAGGACTGAGTAATCCAGCAGTCTGAACCAGAATGGTGAATGTTGTGAAGCCTAATGAATCAGGGGCATTATCTTCCGATAAGTTCAGTATCAGTCAGTCTGAGGACCAGTCCCGAAGCTTCAGTTGAGCAGGGGCAGTGTGTTTGAAAAGCAGTTGATCAGAGGGAGTCTTCTCGGGAGCCAATCAGGGGCAATTATGCAGAGCGCTGAGATTTGAAAGCAGATGCTTCCAATGGATAATCAGATCGGGTTAAGTCGCTAGAACGCTCATTCAGGGGCAAGTCATTGCAGAGAATGTTGAAATCAACTGGGTTAGGTGTTTAATTGGAGATTGAATTCTTTTGTCGTGCAGACACCGGGGCAAATATTCTCGAAGTCATCTCGTAGCAAGGTGTTCAGAGCAATATTCCCAAGAGTTAGATTGGGGCAAGGTGAATTGTAATGGGGCAATTTGTGCAAGATAGTCTTATATCCCCAGCTGAGTGTACAGGGACAAGTCATTCAAACCAGCTTGTTTATCCCCAGCCAGAGTTGAGTATCGGGGAATCATGTCAATACCCTTATCGAAAACCTTTCAAATAAGAAGGTCTTGGTGTCGTTGGATCATTATCCTGCAGTTTAAACCTGTTGCGTGTCAGTAACCAGTCGTTTCCAAAGTCCAGTTCTCGCCTGGCAAATCGGTAACCAGTTCTCGTCTGGCCCACCTTCCGTAAGCATCAGTTCCCGTCCTGGTGCAGTTTATTGTAAGCAGCAGTTCCCGTCCTGGTGCAGTTTATTGGTAACCAATTCTCGTTTGGTCACCGTTTCTTCAAGTGTTGTATCAGTTCTCGCCTGGTACATGTCATCGCATAATCAGTTCTCGTGTGTTTTACCCTATGTGTTATGCCAGTTCTCGCCTGGTGTACGTTAGCTTTCAGCCAGTTCTCGCCTGGTTGTCCATTCCTCAGTTTGTTATCCAGTCAGCTCGTCTGATGTCAAAAACACAAAAATCAATTTTCCTAACCTATTTTCCTATCAGTTCTCGCCTGATAGTCTACCTTTGAATGCTAGTTCTCGCCTAGTATTTTCCATTTCCCTGTGTACATAGTCCATGTTTATTCTAAACCAGAAAAGCAAAAACAAAACTAAAGAGATCTGACACAATATTTCCCAATGACTCGCATGTCGTCATGTTTCCCGATACGAAGCTCGACGGATACCAGTGCTCCGAGTAATGTTTAAATTCCTTGTGGATGTTGTTAAATCAGAATTGCCACTCTTCAGCAGATGAAAGTTGCTTATTATCCCCGGAAGAGTCGAGATTGTCTTCTACCCCGTATCAGAGTAGGATCAGGAGTATCTTCAGCAGATTAAGATTGATATCCTTGATAGTAGGAGCATTTCCAGCAGTGTGCTGCGCGTAATCAACCTCAGTTTGGGTCAATCCCCACAGAGTACAATCAGTTGCCAATGGTTTGAAGAAAGCATCCCCGAGCAGAGTTATCTTTCCTTCCCCAGTGAAGTTGTCAAGCAGGGTTGCCTTTTCATTTCTCCAGCAGGGCAGTTATCCTCAGTGGATTTGATTTCTCGTTTCCAGCATTTATTTTGCTGAGATGGTTCTGTGACTTCAGGTCATCCCCAGTAGAGTTGACGTTATCTTCGGCATTTATTTTGCCAAGTGGTTTTCAGACCTGATGTTCTCTGGCAGCTAGAGTTCGCATTAGCATTTGCATATATAGTCATAGCGTTTATACAAGCATATAGCATATCCATGCCGTCTGGGCCTCGCATTTTCAAACAAAACGCATAGCATATTCATGTCATATAGGGCATTGCATTTTCAAACAAAACGCATAGTATTTACATATCATATAGGGCATTGCATCATATCAAGCATACGCATGTCGAAACATAGACCAAGATGGTTACCTATTGGATTTCGAATTTGTTCACCTGCAGAGTTGTGTGGTTCAGCTTCTTGACTTCCCCAGCGGAGTGACTCTTCATTTGATTGTTACGTCAGCATCGGAAAAAAAACAACAACAACAACAACAACAAAGTTTGACATATATCAGACTTCTGAAGCTGCCCCCTTTGTCAAAACAGGTGCAAGGCAGTTCAATTCAGAATTCCCCAGGAGAATTGTCCTCAAGTTCACAATGAACTGTGAGTCGACCAGATTTGATCCCACGAGAGAGATGGGAATCAAGGTGTTTGCTTTATGAAGCATTATTTCAATACTTGTGGCGTCACACAGGTTTTGGAGAAGAAAATTTTATCAGAAAATTGACCAGATGTTGCCGTGATAACCAAACTTCAGTTTATCGGAAGCTATTCCTCAAGCAGCTTTGCAGTATATTCTTGCGGTTGGCAAATTTCAGGGTTCCATTTGTATTCAACCGTCATCTACCTTGAATGTCTGAAGGCTGAGCGCTCTTCATCCACTCAGGTCGAAGCCGCTTGAATAGGGGCAGCTGTTGCACCCCAAAATTTGACCAACCGGGTCTCGCATTTGGCTCAATGTTTCGACGCATAACCGCATTCGCATCTGCATATCGCATACATTGCATTGTTCATTTGTTTTGATTTTATCAGGGATCACAGCTCCCGTCTCGTGTTTCAGGTGTTTTTTAATCAGTAGAGTCGAGTTTTGGGATATTTCGGTGCCCGTTTATTTTTACCGATTATTTTTGTGTCGTTCGGTGCTCATTTTGTCCCTCTGGGAATTATCGGGATTTTTCTGGATTTTATAGGATTTTTTAGGATTTAAATAGCTTTTAAATCAATTTTTAGGATTTAATAGAATTTTAAATAGATTTTAATATTTTTAAATAAATTTTTAGCATTTTATAGAATTAAATAGATTTTTAAATTCATTTTTAGAATTTAATAGGTTTTTAATTCCTTTAAGTAGATTTTAAATCATTTGTAGAAATCTTTTATAGATTTTAATATTTTTAGGTAATATAGGATTTTTTAGAATATTAGTATATTTTTTAGATAGAATTTAAATAGAAATAAAAATGATAAATGAATAAAAGTTTTCTTTTATAGATATTATAGAAATTTAATATAGATTTTAGATTAGGAGTTAATTAGATTTATTAGTTTAATTGAATTAGTAGTTTAGTTAAATAGGATTAAGTGTTAATTAGCCTTTTTAATTTTGCTTTCAGTTTTTTTTTCTGAGTTTTGGGATTCATTTTCGTGTGGGCTTTTGTCCCTTTTTTCGTATGGCCCATTCAGTTTTTGGTCCAAAAGGTGATTCAGCAAAAAAAAGGGCCCATCCAATTGTCCAAGAGGTCCCAAACGTCCAGCCTCTCCCAGAGTTTTCCAGCTTCTTCTGGAAGCATCCAGAAGGTTCCAGCGGAGCCTCAGCTTTAAATAGCCAGCAGCGCCACGTGTTGTGAGATTGGAGGCCCCACTTCGCAGCATCAGAACACGCCACGCGTACCCCAACCCTCCTCTCTCTCAGCCACGTTATCCCATGCGTGGCACACATGCAGAGCTCCACACCACCAGCAGCCACCACGTGTCCTTCACAGAACCTCGCCTGAGACGCGCCACCGGCCGGTCTTGCATGGCCGGCGGCAACCATACCGTCGCCGGAAAGCCCCAAAAATCCAGAAAACGATGAGCATTCATCTTCTTCCATCATCCAGCCACCATTGATTTTCCAGAAATTCATCAAGACGATGAATCTTCATCGTCAACCTCCGATCTTCATCAATCCATACTCAGAATCCCAGATCTTCACCTTCAAACATGACGAACATCATCATCATCTTCGTTCAAGAACTCAGATCCAGATCAAATCCACAACGATCGCGTTCAGCCACCGTCACCAGATCTCCAGAACTTCGTGCAAGAAGAACGCGCATCAGTTTATCGAATCGTTTCCAGAATCCTTCATCGCCACTTCTCAACAATAATCTTCCACTATCCAGCAAATCCAGAAATCAGAGAGTTCATCACCAACGTCACAAAGAACATTCAAGATTCGGATCCTTCTTGTTCAACAACCTTCAAGCACAATTCCCAGAAACCCTCAACCAACCTCCAGGATCTTTATCGCGCGTTCATCATGTACAGGATGAACCTTCAAATGTCCATCAAGTATCATTCCCCAGAAGGACATCAACCTTCAAACAATTATCGTCCGAGCAAGAAGACTTCAAGCACTATTGTTCCAGAAAACTCCATGGATCTTCAGTTAAGTCTCAAATTCAACACAATCTTCAAGATCTTCAAGGATCTAATCTCGCCCAGGAATTTCCATCAAGTCCGGTCTCCATGCGCGTCAAGGAAGGAGGTCCCCTAATCGTAATCGCTTGGTTTGTTCATCTATGGTGTAGGGTTCGAAATGAGAGTAACGTTGAGATGATGTTGAGGGAGAGATGCAAAGAGAGACGAAAGAGTTTGAGAGGGGACGAAGAGGTGGCGGCGGAGGAAGCTGGAGACAGACCTAGGGTTTGTTTCTTCATTTCTTCAGAAAGGAGAAGGAGGAAGGGATTGGGCCAGGGCCCAGTTCAATTTTTTTTGGCAAGCAATCCCTCCGTTTTTGGACAAACATGGGCTTTGGGCCCCAATGTTTCTGGCAATACACCCAGACTTCATGCCACACCCCCCTGCGTTTGATGAGGAAGACTGGGCTGGGCCCAACTAGTGTGGATTTTTTATTTTATTTGCTTGTTAAACTCCCCCTGTATTGTATTCACCCCCCAGTTCCTTTATTTTCCTTTTATTTGTTGGCTATACAAAAAAAAATAAAAAAGAGAAAGAGAGATGAAAAGAAATATATTTGAAAAAAGAAAGGAAAAAAATAGAGATGAAAAGAAAATATTTTAAAATAGAAAAAGAAGAAATAAAGAAGAAAAATATTGAAAAAAAATGTGAAGAAAATATTGTGAAAAATATGGTGAAAAATAAAAGAAAATATGTGGAAAAAAAAGAAGGAAAAATAGGAGAAAAGAAAAGGAGAAAAAAAGAAAAAATATTAAAGTCTCGATTTAATATTTTTAAGCATTTCTTTTAGGATATTTTCATAGAGAGTATTTTTCGACTTTTAGGGATAGAATTAGAGGCCCATTTGTTAGGGGGCTATTTTCAGTCGACTTTTCAAGATAGAACAGGATAGCGTCCTAGGAGATTTATTTTTCAGCATGCACTCATTGTAATCATTTTTCAGAGATGAATAAAACGAGATTTGAGCTGTGGTCCGATAGTAGCCGAACTACAGCTGCTCTGATTCTTCGTACCAGACGAAGATATGTAGGCATAGGATGCGATATCCTAGCGAGCACACTAACGACTAACCTGTTGTTCTCTCGCGGCTGTGCGATCGAGACTTTCCCGCTGACGATTAATTGCAAACCCTTTTTCTCTCTTGCCCAAGCGCATTTGAGACTCAGCCATAGTTGTGACCATAGGTTCCCGACCCTGTGAAACCATTTGTTTTTCTCACTGCTGTGTGAGAATGTTTGTTTAGCCGTAGTTAGTCTGAACTACGTAAAGCTCTGATCTTCCATCCAATGGAAGTACGTAGGCACAAGACGCGATGTCTTGGCGAGCCAATTTTCCCCGTAGTCCCGAACTACGTTGACTCTGACTTTCTCTCTCGAGAATACGTAGGCATAGAGCGCGACGCTCTATCGAGTCAATTCCCTTCCCTTTAGATTTAGCAGCCGTAGATAAGATTGTTTTGCATCCAGTAGACAACCCAAGCAAGCGTGGATCCCGTCGAGTACGACGGACGTGAGGGGTGCTAATACCTTCCCCTTGCGTAACCGACTCCCGAACCCAGGCTATGGTTGCGATGACCATACCTTTTTCCCGTTTTTGCGAGGTTTACTTCGAGCGTTTCCTTTCCCGCTCTGAGGGATAAATAACGCACGGTGGCGACTCTTCTGTCAGCCGGCGCCGATTTTCGCAGTAGCGACAGTGGTGAATAAGAACATAAAAAATATTGTGCATAAATTGGTGAAGACGTATAAGGATTGACATGAGATGTTGTCATTTACCTTGCATGGTTACCGCACTTCAGTGTGCACTTCTACTGAGGTAACCCCGTTCTCTCTCGTGTATGGCATAGAAATCGTGCTACCTATTGAAGTAGAGATTCCTTCCTTGAGGATTTTAACAGATGTCAAGCTAGACGAAGTTGAATGGGTTCAAGCAAGACTCGACCATCTCAATCTCAATGATGAGAAGCGTATAACGGTCATCTGTCATGGTCAATTATATCAGAAGCGGTTGAAGAGAGCCTTTGACAAAGAAAGTTCGCTCTCGACATATTAAAGCAGGAGATCTGGTCTTGAGGAAAATCCAGCCAATTCACACCGATTCAATGGGCAAATGGACACCGAACTATGAAGGTCCATATGTGGTGAAAAAGGTTTTCTCCAGTGGAGCCTTGATTCTCTCCACTATGGACGGCGAGGATCTTCTATCCAATGTGAATTAAGATGCAGTTAAAAAATATCATGCCTAGAGATAAACCCGGTGGACCAAAAATAAAATCCACGCAAAAATGGGATTCCTGATGGACCATGTAAAAAGAGAAGATCCAGGAAAAAGTTAGGGACAAAGACAAAAGAAATAACCCGCTAAGTTAAGAACTTGCAAAGGTGACTTAGGCAAAAAAAAAGGGTATCCCGGTAGACTGAAAACCCAAAAGGGTGGTCTAGGCAAGAATTAGGGATTTAAAAGGCAAAAGCTGCATTTTGTGAGAACTTGTGAATTTTTCTCTTTGATCACGAGAACTCCAAATGGGAAGGATTAATATAATCGTCGCACTCAAAAGCAAGGTATAAGGGTCTTCATAGGCATATGGATCATAACATAACTAAAACTCAATGGAAACCATTTCAACATTGCCATTAATATTTTTATCCATTTTATTTCAAAGCAATTACCTCTTTTAGGAATTACATCCTCTTGTAATTTGCCCATTTACGGGCATTCATCAATAAAGATTATTTTCATAAAAAATTTTCTCTCCCTTTTAATTTTCATATCATGTTTGCAAAACTTGTTTTAACTGTGATAAGCAATGCATTTGAAATTTTAAGGGATAATAATATTGTGGTGAAAAGAAAACACAAGATTATTCTTTCTCTTAGGGTGTCTGAAGGGTAACCATGATCCTTGGGTAACATGCAAGGCACCATTAAAATCACAAAGTGACTTGGCTAAAACAAGAATCATCTAGCCCAGGGTAAACTGGCGCAAAATAACTTGGAGCTCTAGCATCTCCATATCTCGTATGCATTATGAAGTAGTGATGTCCGAAAGCTAAACTCATTCCCCATCCAACCCTAAGGCCAACCATACTTGGCACGCCAAACCAATGAAGGTGTGAGAAATACACAAGAAAGGGGAGGTTTGAATTGGGTATTCACTCTATTAAAACGTTTTCTGGGTATCTTCACTTGTTGCTTTCTATAGAGTTCTATAAGATGCATTGTGGAAGCATAACGCAAGTAAAGAACACATGATATATCCTGGTTCACTTGAGCAACTCTCAAGCTAATCCATTCCACCCTTCTAAGGTGATTTCACCTCACTCAAGCAAGGACTTAATCTACTATAACCAAATTGATTACAGTTGCACAAGCTAACTGCAGGTGACTAACAAATAGACAATGACACATTCAGGGACCCCTAAGGATATAACATTCATTGACACCTAATAGAATCTGATCACAAAAGATCTCCTATTAGGATACCACAAATGACAATTGTCACTTGTCATCTCAAGTATTCCGATCTTCACAAGATCACTTGAGGAACCACTAATTCAAAAATGACTTTGTGTTGCCGGAGATTACATGAGTGCTTCTTATCAAGCAGATTACTCCTAATTAAGTACAACGCAAGTATTGAGCAACAACTCCTTGCTTCCTAATATAGAAACTAATCTAAGGATAAATCTCTAAGAGATTATAAGAACATTAGTTTCCATATGCTTAAAAGCTTTTCTCATGTGAGCACTAAGGCTTCTTTTCATTAAGCTTTTCTATATCTTTCTCTGTTCGCCACATGCTTGCTAGCATGCTAGCGTTGCTTTTCTTTAGCAACTCCAGCTGCGTAACTCACTCAGCAACAACAACATTTGAAATAATCAAATGATCTTCTTTTATAGTGCAGCTTTGTGAGGGTAGAAATGTCATCTCTAATTCCAACGGTTATATCCCAACGGATAAAATAAGCTCACGTGTTGGAACAGTGACCTTTGCTTGTAACTTTTAATATCTCAACATTGGAAACCACACTTATGAATAGTACCAACATCTTTGTCATAGTGAAATGTTTACATGCGTTGTACTATAGTCTTTTTGACTTGGTTCTTCTGATGATTCATCTGATGAGTAGTTCAACAACTACTTTGGTATGAAAGCTTCAACATCAGAGTTGTTTTAAGCACATGTTTATCAGATTTAATAGCAGCAACTTATCTGATGAGTAATACGCCTCTATCTGGGTGAATCTTCCTCTGACACAATCTTCAACTTCAGAATCCAGTATTCAGCATTCCAAGATCTAAGTTTCCTTTGAAACAGTCTTGAGAATCTTCGTGACTGATTCTTCAGAAATCATGTCTTCAGAATCTTCAGAGTCTTGATCTTCAGAACACGTCTTTAGAGTCTTTCTGCACTTGGTCTTCAGAGCCTCCAGCCTTCAGAACTTCAAGTCATCAGAGTCTTCAGAGTAATTCTTCAGAGGAATATATCTTTAGAGTCTTCAGAGTCTTGATCTTCAAAACCCTTAAGTCTTCAGAGTCTTTCTGCACTTGGTCTTCAGAGCCTTCAGCCTTCAGAACTTCAAGTCATCAGAGTCTTCAGCACTTAGTGTTAGAACACAGATTGGTTCTTAATAATATCTCTATGTTTTGATGATAACTATTATGAAATTTTGTAGTTAAGAATTATGTACTCTAAAATTTTCTTAAGAACGTTTGCTGCAGATATTAAAGTAAATATCACTCCAGAAGCAAATCAGATCTAAACATAAGAAATATGCAAGGCTCTGAAGCGTCAGATGCAACCATTAGAAGATTCTGGATGCTGTCATCAGAAGCTCCAGAAGAATCTGAAGCAAGTCAGAAGCATCTGAACCAATGAAGAATTCTGTATGAAGAGTTTTCAAGCATAGTTAATTCAGAAGACTCTGAGAGTACTAACGCTGCCAGTACTGAGGATCTGACCCAAAACTCTGCTCTGAACTTATACACGCTAAAAGCACACTTGCTGCAAAGACTCTGATTCAGCAAAACTCTGATCAACATCAGAAGGCTCTGATCAAATTAGACTCTGATGATTCTTGCTGAAAATTGTTGAAGAAGAATTCAAAGATTATGTCGTTGGAATATCCAAACGACTCTTTCCTTATTTATGCTAGACACAAGAACACAGGCAAAAAGGATTTCTCTGTGCTTTCTTCTTCTAGGAAAGGTCACTTGATGTGAAGACAAAAAGGGCTCAGACCTTTTGGTACACACTTCTCAACGTGAAAAAACTCTTGGATCACGTGCCTATAAAAGCAAGTCTCCTCTCATCTTCTTCAGTTGACGAAATACTTGAAAAGAATTCATTATCAAAGCTCTCATACAACTCATATATTATTTCTAGAATTATTTCTTTGTTCTTAATCTTAAGGGAAAAATCACAGTTGTGATAAAGCTTTATTAGAAGCATCTTAACACTTGTATTTAGTATTACATTTGATTGTAAGAAAACCTTAAGAAGATCCAGATAGGATCAGTAGTTCTTGAGAAGACTTTGAACAGTTGTTCTTAGTGCTTACTATTGTAATCAGTTGATT
>OZ012739.1:345729280-345772710 GCA_963859935.3 Lathyrus sativus
ACACTCCTACTATTTTTTATGAATTTATTTCTAACATGCATGAAAACAAAGAAATTAAAAAGAAAAAGAAAATAAAACAGGGGTGGGGGGTGCAGCGATAGCAACAACTCTAGTTGTTTCAGCGACTGGGCCCATACACGGGGGTGTGCATAGCACTTAGGGCCTAAGCCCAATCCAAAATCACTCAGCATTCCTCTCACGCAGGGGGGGGGGGGACAACGAGCAAATGAGGGGTGCGTGATCAGCAACCAGACTTGGGCTTTGACCCAATCTAACCCTAACCCAAACGGATGACTAACAAAACCATTCTTCTCTAACCTCTCGTTCACTGTTCACTACCAAAACCCTAACACGCCGCTCCCCCCAACCTCTCTCTGATTCCCTCTCACCCTCTCAAACAATCTCTCACCAAATCTGAAACTGAACCTAAACACAAATCCGTTCAACTCATGCCCTAACCTAAACTATCTTCCTCAACAAAACTAACACGCAAATCTCAAAACGAAAACCCTAATCCATCTGAAAAAACGACTAGAAGGCGTAACAAAAAGAAGCAAAACCTGGGCGATGCAATGAGGGCGATGAAGCTTCTGGAACCACTGATGAGCGATGGCGGAGCTTGCGAAGAATTTGAAGGATCAACTTCTGGAGAGTTCTTCGTGGACGCTTGAAGATCTACAATGTTGACGGAGCTTTTACGATGAACGGATGAAGACCAACGAACTTGATGATGTTTAAGGACGATCTTGAAGTTCTGAAGATCTTGACGAACAATGAAGTGGATTTGACGATGTTGAAGATCGGAGAATCAGTTACGATAAACTTGATGAAGTTCTTGCAAGGAAATTTCTGGAGACGTTCTCGATCCGATGACGAAGGCGATGACGAACGATGTTAACATTTGTTGAAGGTTCTTGATCTTGTTTGGTTGACTCCGGCGATAATCTGGAGATTATTGCTGACGATCTTGAAGGAGATGAAGAACGATGGATGAATTTCTGAAAAATCCAGATGAACACGATGAGTGTTCTTGATGAAAATCTGGAAAATGATGAGTATTCCGAGGAGTTTTCTGGCGAAGCACTATTTTCGGCAGGTGGTCGATGGAGGTAGGCGAAGAAGATTAAAATGTTAGGACGGATTCTGGAGTTTTTGCAGTTTCCGGCGATGGTTAGGAGTCTGTTGCGGTGGCTCCGGCGGTAGTTACCGGCGTGTGCATGCCGGCCGGTGAGGAGCTGGTAGTGGGATCCAGCTGGCGTGCATGCAAGCTAGGGAGGAGGAGAAGATGACACGCAGGCCAGGGAGAGAGGCTGAGTGGGACGCGTGGCAGAGAGAGAGAGATAGTGGGTGAGGTGGAAGACTCTGAGTGTAAGTGGATTGTGAGGTGGCCAGCCCCTACAGAAGCACGCGTGGCCTGGCTATATAGTAGACACATGACGCTGCAAATTGGACAAAAAAGCAAAAACGGACTAATAGGAATGGGCCTCCACATCCTGAACTGGCCCACGAAAATGATATCCATAAACCCCAAAAAAACTGAATTAGAATGCTTAAATCCAATTAAGAACTAATCAAAGATTAAACCTAATTAACTAATGATTAAACCTAATTAACTCTAAAATTAAGATAACCTAATTAAATATAACAAACTCAATTAAAACCTAACTAATGTTAAACCCTAATTAAACTAATTAAATCCTAATAAAAGAAATTAATATCTAACAAAAGATTAAAAATAAATTCTATTATCCAAAAACTAATATATTCTAAAAGAAAATCAATCTAAAATCTATTTAAAACAATTTAAATTCTAAAAAAAGATTTAAAGCTATTAAAAATATTAAAAAATCTATTTAAATCCTAAAAAATCTAAAAAGCCTATTTAAAATCCACAAAAGGCTATTAAATCCTAAAAAAAATGCAGACAAATGCAAATGACCACATAAAAGAGAGCGCGAGACCAGATCGAAGCAAAACACTAAATCCCGATACCAAAAATCTCAAAAATCACTACATAAACTGAAAACACCCAGGAAGCGCGCGACTTCCCAAAATAAACTCCGATTATCCGAACCGGCCTAAAAACACCTGAAACGCGACAGCAGGGCTGTAATCCCGATAAAATCACCATGATTGCAGAAATGCGCTATATGCAATATGCAAATGCGGATGCGAAATGCGTCGAAGCATAAACCGAAAGCGGCACCGGTTGGTCAAATTTTAGGGTGCAACAGTTGCCCCTATTCAAGCGACTTGGACCTGAAGGGTTGAAGAGCGCGCAACCTTCAAACATTCGGAGGTACGAGACGGTTGAATACCAATAAACCCGAAAATTTGCCAACCGCAAGAATATACTGCAAACTGCTCGGGGAACAAAATCTAGAACCGAACCCAGTCATCACAGAAACAAACTGATCAATCATCTGATAAAAAACTCCTGATTTTAACACCCATTACTCGCGTGATACCACCGATAAGAAACCCGAGGGTTGCACCAACACCTGATCTTCTCACATCGTCTACTGATAGACAGGGAGAGAAATATACTCACATCGTCTAAGGATAGACGGAAAGACACCCGTCCCGAAGGAAAACTTCAATACTCACATCGTCTAAAGATAGACGGAAAGACACCCATAATCCCGAAGGAAAAAATTCAATACTCACATCGTCTAAAGATAGACGGAAAGACACCCATAATCCCGAAGGAAAAAACTCAATACTCACATCGTCTAATGATAGACGGGAAGACACCCATAATCCCGAAGGAAAAAATTCAATACTCACATCGTCTAATGATAGACGGGAAGACACCCTTAATCCCGAAGGAAAAAATTCAATACTCACATCGTCTAATGATAGACGGAAAGACACCCAAATCTGAAGAAAACTTCAATACTCACATCGTCTAAAGATAGACAGGAAGACACCCATAATCCCGAAGGAAAAAAATCAATACTCACATCGTCTAATGATAGACGGAAAGACACCCAAATCCGAAGAAAACTTCAATACTCACATCATCTAAGGATAGACGGGAAGGCACCCATAATCCTGAAGGAAAAAACTCAATACTCATGTCGTCTAATGATAGACGGGAAGACACCCATAATCCCGAAGGAAAAAATTCAATACTCACATCGTCTAATGATAGACGGGAAGACACCCTTAATCCATACTCACATCGTCTAAAGATAGACGGAAAGCTCGCTGGGGAAAACACACCACCCGTATGATCTGACGATAAGAAACCCGCTGAAAAATCACCTGAAACTTCACATCGTCTACTGATAGACGGAAAGAAAACCATATGCTAGAGAACCCCCATCTTGAAACCCCACTGGAAAATCAACCGAAACTTCACATCGTCTACTGATAGACGAAAAGAAAACCACTATTCGCACTCAAGACGTCTACTGCTAGACGGAGAAATCCACTTATTGGAGGAACACATCGTCAATATGAATTGACGGGAGGAAAAGTCTGTCGATACCAGATGACTGATTGATCAAAGCATAACTGTTGTATGATCTGAAATACGAATAAACCGCTGAATTGCCTGAACACTGCTGCTGGATGAATGCCCCTGAACTGATCCCAGAGTAGTTCACGCGCCATATGAGGCTGATAAAAAACCTGGCTTATGCTTCGTATGCATATGCATATGTTTGAATCTTTCTATGACGTAATGCTCCATTTGGGATGGAAATGCTACGCATTTTGAAAATGAAATGCAAGTATGATGCACATATGATGATGCATGCAATATGCTAATGCAGGCTCGGGCTGCTGGAGAAAGTCGGGTACAGAAAACCACTTCAGCAAAATAACTGTTGAAGACGAAGCCAACTCCGCTGGGGATAAACCGGATATCACATAATTATTCCAGCAAAATAAATGCTGGAAGAGTAACATCAACTCTGCTGGGGAAATTGGGAACTTAACCAAGCACCTCGTTGAAGTAACACCCTGCTGGGGAATATAACTCTGCTGGGGAATATAACTCTGCTGGGGAATAGCAGATGTGCCAAGTATGATTGGACTTCTCTGGGGATAGCTTACCCGCGCCAATGAAAAATTGGACTTTGCTGGGGGAAATAGACGGAGTCTTCCTGCGTACTGACGAAGATTGGATTTGGAAACTGATGCGCCAACACGGATGGGCCTCACAGTGACCGCCAACATGGATTCGGTCTTTTAGGCTATCTGTGATGGGTCAGGTACAACTGACGCTGGAAAACACTCTGTCTGAACACACAGTTTTCTGGTTGAAGAGTCAAGGGATATTATCACGACTTCCCGACATTCGCCTCGCACTCGAAAATCGACTGAATCTGCTCGAATAGCTCTGAATAACCCTGATGATACGGAGAAGAACAAACCCTTCGCTTCTGATATGCCCCAGCCTGCGGGACCTCTGTGGGGATAGCTCTCAAAAGGAAATCTGAAAATTTGTTCCCTGATGGTCTGATATGAAATGCCCCAGCATTCTGTACTTCGGAGAAATACTTCACATCAAATGCTTCTCGAATAAAGAATAACTTCTGCGCTCTTAAGATGGCCTGCTCCCTGACTGCAATGACTTTGCCCCTGATTATCTGATTCAGAGCAGTGCCCCTGAATACAAGATATTTACCGAATCTCAACCTGATTGCCCCAGGATAACTGACTTCGAAAGGCTGACCTGACTGGGGATCACGATAATAGCTTGCCCCTGCTCTCGGAACATTCGGGCGCTCTGTATTCTATCCTGACCATACCTTCCATGGTAGAAAACTTTCCTGCTGTCAAGCACTTACTCGCAAGTAAAACAAGTTGTTCTGTGTAAAAGACATATTAATGCAACACATATGACAGCTTTGACATCCAATCTGTTCACTGGGAATAGGAAAAAAACAGTTTATGGCATAAAAGGCACAAAACATTTATCAAGAATATCAACATCAGTATCAACCTGGTAAGAGGAACCCTTTTAGGAGTCAGAATTGACGCGACCTTTACCGAAGTATGCTTTCGAAACAACCTGCTTCAATTAGGGCTTTTGAAGGTTGTAACGCGGTCAGGTTCATGGTTTTGAAAGAAAGGGTAAAGGCTCAAAGTTTATTTTAACCCGCCCATTCTCCTTGATGTTCTCCCATCCTATGTTTAGCTAATTCGACCTTAGCGCTCACCTCTCAGAGGATGAAAGATAGGAGTGATAGTTCAAGAAACCATGAGTTTTTGAAGTGACAGCCACTCGCTCTTCGTCTTTGACACTTAGGGTCACACGACTCGTATTTGTCCGAGGATTTTTCTTTTGTCATCCTTTCATCTTTTTTCTTATCCCTAACTTTTGCCTGGACTTGACTCTTCTTGAGTTTCTTCTGATTTTATAAGTCCAGCGGGATGCCCTCATTTTTGCCTAAGTCATTTGTTTTGAAGCTTTGACTTAGCGGGCTTTTGATTCTTTTTGCTTTCTCTTTTTCCGAACAAGTCGTGTGACACCGATTGCCTGACTCATTGGGGAATGATGTGACTGTCTCACTCTTGATTTAACCATTGCGGCTTTTTAGGCACGACCTCTAGAGGCGTGATTGATCCTCGAACGGACACTCCTTTTGCAAC
Organism: Lathyrus sativus; assembly: GCA_963859935.3. NCBI lineage: Eukaryota > Viridiplantae > Streptophyta > Magnoliopsida > Fabales > Fabaceae > Lathyrus > Lathyrus sativus. The sequence goes on from OZ012739.1 coordinate 345,734,885, forward strand.
TTGAATGCTCGTCCAAATTAGCTAACACCTACCCTGCCCCAGGTTAAAGATGAAGGGTTTTTCGTTTTCAGAAAGAACTCCTACTACCAGGCTCAAAGGGGTTGACAAGGGATTATCTTCCTTATATCACCGGTGTTTAGGGATTTGAAACAATGCATGTACATCATCAGCAGGTTTTATTTCAAAAGCATACAATATCGGAAGTTGCCTGTCGTTCATTTTCGTCATCCTCCTCAGATCCTTCTTAACCAAACATTGGACATCTGTAAAAACAATTAGTGAACACGAATGGATTTAATCAAAACATGCATACTTATTTCATTATCATCAATTGAATGAGAACAACAAGTTTTACGAACAAGATTGCAATTTAAACAGGAAAGAAACTACAAACGTAAAGAAATGACAAGATAAGACAAAGAAAAATGCCAGCTTCCGAGAACCGGGCTTTCACATCTGTCCTGCTACTGAACCAGCCATCTTCACAATCAGTTATTAGAGGCAACTCGATGTTGTCCTGATCTGCTTTCAGCGACCCAACCAAATTATGGAACCCCTCCTCCTCATTCAGATGATTTTGGGCCCTTCCTGCCCGAAGTTGATTGTTGCACTATCAAGTAGGTCCTGCACCTTGTGCTTGAAGGCCAGACAATCTTCAATGTTGTGCCCCGGTGCTCCTGAATGGAAATCACAGCGCTCCTTGATATCATAACCTGCTGGAGGCGTACCTGTCAGCGGAGCTAACTTCCTCTTCTCAACCAACTGTAATCGTAGCAACACCTGAAGAAGTTCGGCGTATGGCATCGGAGGCACATCAAATACCCTCACCGGCCTCTGATTTTGAGCTCTTCGCTGATTGGGATGCTGTTGCCTCTGCCACTGTTGAGATCGTTGCTGTCGTCGCTGGTATCGGGTTGACTGTTGAACAACTTTCGTAGCAAATACAACATCGGTTTCTTGACTTTCACCGTACTGATTAAGGCACTCCTTATGCTTAGCCATTTTCTTTCTCAGATCTGCCCCAGGAATAGGCAACAGTTGTAGGCATGGAGATTCTGACACCATGGAGTCTAGGATACGTTTCTGACCTACTGCAGCTTTAGAAACATCCATCATCTTAGCATCAATTGAGACATGAGCAATACGTACAGCTACACCGCTTGGCGTGAATTCAATATCTTTCGAGTCAATCAGGCCTTGAACATCGTGCTTAAAAGCATGACAACCCTCGATGTCGTGTCCGAGTGCCCCAGAATGAAATTCACATTGCTTACTGGTATCGTACCCATAAGGAAGCGCTCCTGTGGGTGGGTCCAACATTCTCTTTTCAACCTTTTTGAACCTCAATAAAGTCTGCAAGAGCTCAGCGTACGTGGAAGGTGGCGCCTCAAATTCCCTCTTTGGCTTTCCCTCCTGAATCCTCTGTTGAGCCGGATGTACCCTTAGTTGTTGTTGCTCAGGTTCCACAGGCACAGGTGGCACGAGCTTCTTCACTGCGGCTTCAAATAACTGATCATCCTCTTTCCTAAGCACATTCTTGACTACTTCCATGATCAAGCTCATTTGGGTCTTCAGCTGACTATTTTCCTCTTTGAGGTTCTGCTCTAGACGCATCTCTTGCAGGTCTCTCATCATCTGCCCCAGCTGGCTTCGGACTTCAATCAATTCAGCCTGATTCTGTTCCATATCTCTGAAGGAATTCCTACAACAAACTGGACGATGAGGAAATAAGACCCACGGTTCTGATGTACCTGTTAAATGATAATGCAATGCGGAAAGCAAACACATATTTGATAAGACAAAGAGAAACTCAAGCCATAAGCACTCAGACGAACATCTCCCACACATGTATAACCAACAACAGCAGCACGTAAGCACAAATGAGTACGAATACAATGACCCCAGCCAACAATCTTGGCGGTGGTCAGCAAACACTAGTGCACAAAAGCTAAACGGGTTAGGCAGAGAAAACAGATGCAGCACCCGGCACCGAAACCTCTAGAAACTTCTCCCATATTCAACTGAACTCTCCATTTGACATTCTTCAGAACCCACACTTCCCGTGGAGTCTTCCATGACATTAACTGACGAACCCGCACAGCTGGATGACGGAGAATCGTTAATCGGAACAAATCCCTGAGGCGTGATGCAAATCCGGTTAGAGTCTAACAAATCCTGAACCTGGCTTCTGAGCACCTTACAATCATTTGTTGAATGCCCCTGTGCCCCAACATGATACTCACAGCGGGCGCTGGCATCAAAACCTGGAGGATATGGTGGAATCATTGGATTAGTCTCTTTCGGCACTATCAATCCACCTTCTACCAGATCTGGCAACAACTGATTGTACGACACCGGTAGCTGAGTAAACTGCCTTTCAGGTTTCCTTGGTCTTCGTTGGGCGTGCTGATGCGATCGATGATAGGATGACCGTTGACTTGAAGTGTATGAAAACCGATCCTGAGATGCTAGAGATTCTGAGACGACGTCATTTCCTTCTTCCCACTCTTCCTGAGAACTGACAACTGACCCACTCTTATCAACTGGGATATAAGGAACATCTCGAAGCTTTCCACTCTTGAGTCCTCTCTCAACAAGCTCCCCCATTCTCATCAGGCCCACAAAGCTTGTACAACCGAACAATTTGTCATAATAATGGCCTTTCAGAGTACCCAAGAAGATGTCAACCATTTCTCTTTCCTGAAGCGGTGGTTGAACACTAGCAGCCAATTCTTTCCATCTTTGCACATACCCTCTAAATGATTCATTCTCCGCCCGAGATAATTCTTGCAGATGTACGAGACTAGGAGCCATATCCAGGTTGTAGTCGTACTGCTTCATGAAAGCTCTGGCTAAATCCACCCATGATCGAATCTGATTATTCTCTAACTGCACATACCACCTCAAAGATGCCCCAGTCAGGCTATACTGAAAGCAATGGATCATCAATTTGTCATCTCGCACAAACGAAGTCATTCTTCGACAGAACATCATCAAATGCAGCTTCGGACAGCTATCTCCCATGTACTTTTCAAATTCCGGCACTTTGAACTTGTAAGGCAACACCAGGTCAGGAACCAAACACATGTCTGCAGCATTCGGGTTAACAGCATCTTTGACCTCCAAAGCTTTAAATCTTTCTTCCAATACTCGGAACTTTCTAGCACCTTCAAGAGCTCTTGAGTTTACCGTCCTGGCTACTGGGATATATCTGTGTGGATTCCTCTCAGGGAAAACAACACCTTGATTGCTAACAGGAGGAGGACGTTCATTTCTGGCAACGAACTGCTCATGTCGATCTCGGTTCTCAACAGTAGGCTGTACAACTTGGTCTGTAGTAAGGTTGTTCGCTTGCGGGAAGTCTTCCATAGAATCATACCGAGGGTGGTACGTCATAGTAAACCCTGTCAAGGTGTTAGGAGACTGGAAATTGCCTTTAGACATATCTATCAATTACCTGTAACTAACTACACTGCTTGATTCTGCTCAAATCTGCTTCAACCCCTCGGTCGTCTTCAACACTCCACACTTGCCTCGAACAATCCCCCGAGAATCACCCTCTGGTGAAAACAAAGGCTGGATAAGTGCTCTGGCCAGCTAGAGAAATGCTATGCAATATGATTTATGCAGACAGAATACAAAAAATGCTAACGTGCATGTGTGCATTGGGGATATTTCCCCTCCAATTCCAGTGTCAAGGTAGCAAGACAAGATAAACCATAAAGATAATATTTAGAAAAACCCTCATATATTTATTGGACTGACAGTCTTGTCAAGACGTTACACAACTATGTTCCATACAACTGATATGATAAAGGAGGATCCCAACCAACATGCCTGGTGGTGATCTCGACACATAGAATACAAGAGAGAAATCAAGTGCGGGTACGGTCGCAGAAATCCTCGAACAGCTTCTTCGTCTCTGCGTGATCCGGTCGATAAATCAAGCCTTCTATCAACTGGTCCCTTTTCCTGACCGTTCCATGGATATCTCTGACAAAATCTTCCCAAGCCTTATCCTGGGCACCATCCTCAGGTTTGGGCCTCTTGATGTCTGCTTTGCGCTGACAATCTTCCAGATTCTTCAAGGCATCAATCAGTTGGCGTTCGGCCTCGTATCAACGGCATGCTTCTTCTTCAAGCTCTTCGGTCTTCACTCTAACCTGTTCTCCCAACTGAGCAACCTGTGTCTTTAGCTCTTCTTCCCGTTCTTTGCGTTTGGCCATAGTAAGGTCCCAATGCTCTCTGAATTTAGCTAACTTCGTGTAGGCCCTTTCCAGCTCTTGTTTCTTAGTAGCCAATACACTGCTAACTGAGTCTACATCTAACTCCAGACGCTTCTTGGTTTCAGTCAACTCCAATAAAGTAGTCTTCAGATGTTTCAAAGTTTCGGCCTGTTGCTTGGAAAAATATCCTGTTTCAATCTTTTCATGACGAAGTTGGGCGTTCTCTTTCTCTAAAGCTTCTTTAGCCTTGGCTAACTCTTCTTTCTCCGCCATCAGCTGCTTGTATACCTGCATGTCTATAGTGGTGGGCTCCTCCACCGGAGAAGGATACAATGGTTGAACTGCAGGATAAGGCATAAGGAATTTCGTAGCTCATTCACGAATCCATTCCACATACGGACCAAGCACTCGAGTACCCCCTTTGATACATGAAGGCTTCCCTCTCTTATGCAGGTTCTTCCATGCTTTCTCAAGCTTGATCAACATCTCTTCCTCTATTGCCCCAGTGAGATACAGAGATTCTTGTATCTCCTCGGGCTTCGGCGCTTCCTGAGGTGCATACCCAAACTGCCTGATTAATAAGGAAGGGTTGTAATTGACACACCCTCTCCTTCCTATCAAAGGAACATTAGGGAACCCTTCGCATCTGTATATGACCTCACCTCCGAACACCTCCTCATTAACCCACACCACATTCTCAGAAGTCAACCCCATCAAGCGCTCAGGCCATCCTAAAGAATCAATAGAAGTGACAAAAGGCCCTGACTTCGGCATATGACTAGTAAACCACCTTCATAGTAGAGGTACACAGCAAGAGACATTCCTTCCTCGTCGCTTTTCATTTTGGTAGTGAGTGGAATGGTGGATATCTCCCAGCAAGGTAGGAACTGGGTTCTTTGCAGCCAGAATATAGAAAGCATCTGCATCAACAAAATCAGGAAGGTTTGGGAACAATACAATGCCATAAACACACACAGCAAGGATGGCGTCAAAAACAACCCAGCCACCCTTCTTGGCATACTCCCGAGCCTTCTCCACCAAAACAACCAACGGAAATCCCCACGCATTTCCTTTTCTGATCATCTTCCCTGTTGTTGCACCCCAAAATTTGCCCAACCTTTTCTAACCTAGGTTTATGTTTCAATTGCATAGTCATTTGCATTGGCATCATGTACATAGTGTATTCATCTGCATTGCATAGCATAAGCAAGCTATCTTAATCAGAGGATCAAGTGCCATTCTTGTCTCAAGAGGCATATTCAGAGGGTTTCATTCATATTCAAGACTACTCAGGTCATCAGGGAAGAATTTGAGCTTTGAAGTGTTGACAGATCACTCATGGGGTTCTCCCCTATCTTGAGGTTAGTTGGGGATCATCATAGGAAGTGTGAGATATGAGCCAAGAGTATGGAGTGTGTATGGATGTTATGGAAAGCCTAGATGATCATTTTGAGGATGAGCCAAGTCATTGGAATGATTGCAAGAGCCTCAGTTGAAGTCAGTCAACTAGGGTTTTATCTGGGTCAACACTAGGTCAACCCTAGGTCAAAGACTTGTTTTGAAAGGCATCAAGGCTAATTTGAAGAATGTGGGATTCATTATTTGCTATATGGATATGGATGTGGTGTTGTGCCAAATAAAAATCAACAGGAGTCAAGGAGAAGAGGAGTTACCAAATTAGGGTTTCAGTGTAAAATCCCTGATTTAGGTCAAACTTCCAAGCAGTGTAACTCAAAATTCAAGCTTCATATGAATTTCTGGCCCACATGAAACTTGTATAGTATCTTAATAGCTTTAATTTGAGTGGTGGAAGTCATCAAGATGATTTATAGAACTCAAGTTATAGCTCTTGCAAGTTACAGGTCATCTGAGGACACTAAAATTTGTCTGTGAAAGTTGCCTGTCTTCCAAGCAACTTTTACCCCTCAAGGAGATTTCAAATTGATTTATGGTAAACATGAGAGTTGTTCCTCATTGTCTTATATTCTAGGAAGGTATGGTATGCCTTCATATGATTTGTGGAACTCTACTTATGTCCTTGGCAAGCAAAGGGTATTTTGGTCATTTGAGAATTATAGGTCATTTCAAGCATATGCCTAAAACTCATACAAGGAAGCTTCAAATGAAAAACTTCACAACATCAAAGTTGCTCAAAATGGCATTTTAAGCCTAGATAAGAGGTCATGGAAGTTTGGAAAAGCTTTTAGCAAGAATTGACCAAAGTTGGTGAAAATGACCTAAAAAATGGACATAAGTTGAAAAAGTTCAAATTGAAAATTGGTTTGGGCAATCTACAAATCCAAAATGGGTCATGTAATATATCAAATTGAGTCTAAACAACATTTTAAAGACTTTGGTTCAGCCACAATTTTGAGATAGGGCTTTAAAAATGGACTTGCTTTGTAATTCCATTACTTGCATAATAAGGCACATGTGAGAAACTCAACACAAGGCAAGGGATTAGCTTGGTAAGCATCATACACTCTTCAATTTGTCATGAAATGATATTTTCAAAGGTGGTTAAGGGGCTGCAAGTGGATTGAAATGAGATATCATGAGATATTGGATTATGTCATAATATGAGAAATTCATGAAGTTTCTAGAAGCATCTTAGATTGAGCTAGAAGCCTCTAGATCTTTCCATCCTCTCCTATATATTGGATTGGGATCATTGGTGAAAAAGGTTGGTGAAAAGAGAGAGAGGAAAGTGAGGACTCCATTGTTACTTCAATTGCAAGCAAGAGTGAATTCACACAATGAACATCAGTTCTGTTCATTCTTCTTCTCCATTCACAATCTATTGGCATTATTGAGTACATACAAGCTGATTCAGGGACCTATCCATGGAGGATTGAAGAGTTAGAGTTGAAATTGCAAGATTCCATATCAGAAGTGCAGCCATCACTACAAGCAATCTCTCCATATTTCTTTGCATACAGAACCACTAACTTCATTGGAGGATCACCCTTGCAGCTTGCCAAGACTTGAGAGGCACGATCTTTCTTCTGTTTTCATCAAAATTACAGGTATGCATTTCAATCCATACAGCCTTAATTATGTGTTAGGTAGTTAGAATTTTAGGGTTAGAACTGTTAGGTTAGGTTAGATGATTGAATTCAGAGAGTTTGAGAGGATTCCATGAGGGTTGATAACAGGTTGTTGAATCTTTAAGGATCAAGATCAGTTTGGATATTGAGTTTTAATTAGCATATAGTAGCTTGTTGAGACCAGTGTAATGTCAAGAACAGCTTAACATCATTAGCATCTAGAATTGTTAGGGTGGGTTGCAGTAGAAATTCTTGTGAACCATGGATTTCTACCTATCGGGTTTCACTCTAGGGTTGGTTTCAATCCAAACTTTTGGCACAGTCGTGTTCAGGGGAGAGAGTAGATTAATTTTGCTCTTTATAGTTTAGGTTTTCATGATGAATTGAGAGAGAACGAGGGAGAGAAAGATCCATGCATGGAGACTATTTTCTCTGAAACCCTAGGTTCCAAGGTAGGAGACGACTCCTCTACCGTTGGATTAGGTTGAAACCATTGACCTGGAACGTGATCCAACGCGTGAGATTCAAACAGAAATGAGAGGGAGAGTCTGAACTATGAAACAGTGCGTTTCATTAAAAAAAACCATCCTGGGCTTAGTGAACTTCGCTATCAACACCACCCTCGTGAGCCCATTTCAATTTTACATTAAAATTTGTTACTATATGCACCGTTACCTTTCCTTTTTCTTTGGATTTAATCATTTGATTTTCTGAATTTTAGTGGGCCTTAGGCGCCTCACTATTACCACCTCCCCTGATAAGCCCACACGCATATACACATGATCCAGTTACTGAATACACCTCCCTCTCTCATTTTCTTTAATTTCTTTGATTTTATTTCTTTTATTTTTCTTGCCTCTTTAAAAATTCATAAGTAAATGAAAAATGAATATTTTTAGTTTCTTCTTTTTGTGTTAGTTTCATAATTCTGTTAAGAAAATTAACAAATATTAAAATTAGAATTTCTTTTCATTTTAGTATTTTTTGTGTATTTTTCATTTAAATAGCTTTTTAAGTGATTTAGGTTTATACATAAGTTTGTGGATTTTAGTTTAGTTAGATACGTTTGTATTTTGAACCTATTCTTTTTAGGGTGATTAACTTAGGACTTTAGCTTCCTCATAGGATTTAATTCAAAATTTTAGGATTAATTTTTAGATGGTTTGATTAGGTGAGATTAGAGTGATTAAAATTAGGGTTTAGGCTTAACATAGGTGAAGTAAATCATTTCTTTTAGGAGTTTTAGTTTGATTTTGGGTATGGGAATATAGGGATATCATGGGTAAGTATAATAGACCCTTGTGAATAAATATTAGATTTTTCCCTTTGACTTTAGTATTTTTAGGGTATTTTCTGATTTGATTGATTGTATTGGATGCTTTATGATGATTGTCTGTCTTTGGGGTTTCATTTGGGAGATTTGTTTTGTGGGGTCTTGCTTGCTTGAAGACCTTGTTGAAGGAGCATGATGAGGAGAAGATTGAAGATCAAAGATCCAGAGGTTGATGAGTTCAGCTGCTGAAGACCATAGGATATAGGAGCTAGGTGGAGCTCTAGATTAGAAGTTTGATTCTTAAAACGTGGAATGCTTCCTGTGCTTCCATTTTTCCTAGTGACTAAAAGTCCCTCCAAGAACTCACCTCCCTCCTTTGGAGGGATAAGTGATTGGTATTAGAGGTAGAACTTTGAGGGAACCTGTCCCACTATGCTAATCCCTTGTGAGCTTCCTTTGGTTGTTCATGAGCTGCTTAGCGTGCCAAACTACATCTCTTGATTCTTTTCTGTTATCCTGGAGTGCTTGCCCTTGAAGATGGAGATCATTGAAGATGAAGATTGTCAAAGCAAGAAGCTAGCTAGAGCATGGGGGTCTAATTATGAAGAAAGAGCTTGGAGATTCTTTTGAAAGAGGATGTGTTGTGCATCAACTTGGGAGTTTGCTGTCTGAGCTTGGGGCTTTTCTGTATTGTGTGTATTAATTCCCCTAGGTTTAAAGTGAAATGTGCTTCACTTTTACCTATTGTGTTCAGGTTCGAGGAAGAGTTTGGCTCCCTTGCCTAGCTTGTTTGCTGTATTCATTATTTTCCTGTTTACTGTATCTGTTTTTGCTTTCCGTTTATTCCCTTAGGAGCTCTGTTTCTCTCTGTGCAAGAGAGTAACATGACAGACATTAGGAGCTGACCCATGTATGATAACATTAGGGTAGATTTTATCCCTTTTTGTAACCCTAGGATTTTAGAGTGTCATCTCTTCTTACTTCAAAACAACAGAAAAACATTAATAAAGGTTATAACAGAAATCAATTCATTTCTTCCGTCAAAAGATTTGAACAAACACAAACCTTTTTGCAATAAGAAAACCCTTGTTTAAGGTGAGATTTTTCATAAAAGACACTTGAACAGCCTGTGTCGTGCGTAGCCCGAACTACGTTTGCTCTGATCTTCCATGTTGTGTGGAAGTACGTAGGCATAGGATGCGATATCCTAGCGAGCAACCTTCCCCATCCTCCCCCGTAGTTAGGCGAACTACGTTGACTCTGATTTCTCGTTCCAGACGGGAATACGTAGGCATAAAGTGCGATGCTTTACCGAGTCATGTTTTCTTTTCTTTTCAGCCCTCATCCTTTAGTTTAGATAGAAGTGTAATCCGTACAAACCAAGCAAGCGTGGATCCCATCGAGTACGATGGACGTGAGGGGTGCTAATACCTTCCCCTTGTGTAACCGACTCCCGAATCCAAGGTTTTGGTTGCGATGACCATACCTTTTCCCGTCTTTGCGTTAGGTTTACTTCGAGCGTTTCCTTTCCCTCCTTTGGGATAAATAACGCACGGTGGCGACTCTTCTGTATTGTCGGCGCCGATTTTTGCAGTAGCGACAGCTGGCGACTCTGCTGGGGATTCCAACGGTTCCCTACGCGAGTCAATCCTAGCGCTTGTTTTCCCGTCGTGGGCTTTGTATGGATTTACATTTCTGTATTTACATTTCAGCATTTTATTATCATTATTATTGCTGTATTGTGGGTTTGATGGGGGGTTCTATGATTGAGAGATAAGTCGGACCTGGGCTTGAGTGCACCTAAAATTAGAGTAGAGATTAGTGGGGGTGTGCATGCTTTGCATGTACTAGCTTCCCGCGAAATCTACGCTCGGACGAGGTCCTTCTGGTTGACTTCCTGTTTCACCCTTTGGGTGCAGTGGGCTGTTGGTTAGTTGGATTGTCGACTCCGGGGACCGATCATTTGGAAGTTGGCTAAGTGAGGCCTCTTCAGGATTTGATGATGCCACACCTTCTGGGTATCGTATCATCAACCCTGAAAGTCTGTGACGCCGACGACCGCATAGGATGCCGTACCTTGTGTCAGTTATAGGGACATCTACCCGTGAGAGGGATTTGGGGCATGCAGGTACCCTGACCTTCAGACTACCGGTTTATTTCTTATGAGATACAGGATTGTGGATATTTTATGGGCTGTTATCAGGGTCTGTCAGAGATCAGGTGTGGGTTATATTATTGGGTCTATCCGAGACCAGGATGGAGTTCTTTGTGAGGTCTGTCTGAGACCAGGGTTTGATGAGTATTGGAGGGTTTGTCTGAGACCTGTTCTTGGTGTGACTTGGGCTTCTTATTCAGGGCACTTGATCCCCTATTGCAGCTGTTTGCATTGCATTGTTTGCATACCCATTTATCATTGCATTTCATTAACGTGTGTCTGTGCTGCAGGTGCATTACATACTTCCCTGTTCTAGTGCTCCGGATTTCTGATTGTTGATATGGGTAGTGTGCGGAAGACAGTTGCGTATAAGCTGCCCACTCCGGATGTGAGTTCTATATTGAGTTTGATTGCCCTTGCAGATGATGAGGTTAGGGCTAGCTTCAAGAAGAGTTATGGGAGACTTTTGAGCTTGGTTTATAGACCCAGTGCATATGATTTGAATGGATTGTATACATTGCTGCAGTTTTACGATCCTGCTTTGAGATGCTTCACGTTTACAGATTTCCTTATGGGTCCTACTATGGAGGAATATGCAGAATTCCTTAGTTTGCCAGTACAGAACAAGGTCCCGTTCATCCATTTTGACGCTAAGCCTAAGTTGGAGGATTTAGCGATAGCTTTGCATATGGATGCTTCTGAGCTGTTAGTGACTTCTTGGTACGGGATTCCTGGATTCGCTCTTGGCTTTCTGGTTAGCAAGGCGCGAGAGTATGCCAAGAGTGGCTGCTGGGTGGTATTCAACGCTTTGTTGGCTTTGTGTATATATGGGATAGTGCTATTCCCAAACCTTCCATACTTTGTTGACTTTGACGCACTTCATCTGTTTGCTACCGGTAATCCAGTACCGACATTGATTGGGGATTTCTACCATTCCCTCCATTACAAGAATGCGAACCGGCGAGGGAAGAGTGTTCATTGTTGCGTGCCTTTACTGAAGATGTGGTTTGATAAACACTTATCGAAGAAGGGTCCTTTCGTAGAGCTTGCAAATGAGTCTGATTGGTCCGAGCGCCTTATGAGATTGACTTCTGAGGAGATGGTTTGGTTTGATAGGAATTTGCTGGGGTCCGAGATTATTTTTAGCTGTGCAGGATATCCAAACGTGCCCTTAATTGGGAGGAAAGGATGTATCAATTACAATCCTTCTTTGCTTGTTCGTCAGTTTGGATATGCATTGAAGAGCCCGCCGAAGGCAGAAGAGGTACAGGAATCTCTGTACTTCACAGGTGACCTGAGTGGAGACTTATTGGCCAAGCTGCAACACGCTTGGAATCACATCTCTAGAAGGGGAAAACCATTGTTGGGAAAGAACGACTGTCAGGCTTATCCTCCGTACAAAGCTTGGATGCGAGAAAGGGTCAAGCAGATTCAGATGCCCTATCCTTTTGTGTCATCTCCTGTTCCTACTCCGGTAGAGGAACCCAAGACTGTTCCCATTGAGGTTTATGAGCAAGTGGTGAAGGAAAAGGAAGCTTTGTTGGTGGTTAATGAAGATCTAGAAAGGGAATTGGCCCAGATTCGAAGTGAGAAGAACGAAGCTGCGTACTCCCTTCAACAACAAACTGAGATGGTAACCTTGTTGAAGACTAAGTTGGCTGGAGAAAAGCAGAAGCAGGAACGCCTGGGACAAGACTTTAAGAGCTCTCATGACATGATGGAAGCTAAGAAGAAGTCGTTGGAAATCGCTTACCGAGAGATCGCTTCATTCAATAAGACGTGGAATGCCACTCTTACTAACAACAAGGAACGGGAGGATAAGTTGAAGCAACAGATCTCTGATCTTCAGGACCAATTGAAGGCCACCAGGAGGCAGCATGAAGAGGAAGTCATGACTAGATATGCTCTTCAAGATGCACTGAAGCAAGTTGATGCCCGCAGAAAGGAAGCTCGATCCCAGAAGAGGAAGCTAGATGAGTGCTTTGGTGAAGGCACATGGGAAGAGTCCATCGACGACTTGCGGCGAGTTCTTAAGCAGAGGAGTCTACTCATAGAGGGATTGCTTGTTCAGCCCGATCATCCCAAGACAAAGAAGCTGTTAGGGGAGTATAGGGATTATGGGCATACCTGATTTGTTCATGCTCTATTGTATGCTGACCATCACCCGGGTTATGGGTTGAGGTCATGCTTTTGTTCGTCTTGTGATACATTGGTGTTATACTTTTGCCTTTAAAGGCCTGTTCAATATATGAGTTGTTTTCTCTTTTGTGATTGAATTTCAACTTCTTGCAACTTTTGTCACCGCACTGTCACGGCGCTACCCTGTATCAAATGTATTAGCACTAGAATGGGGGGAGTAATATTCCCCGATGCACAGGCACATATTGCATTTTGCATACATACTCATATTTGCATTACAGGTTTGTGATCCGTGTATCTTATCTCCTGCATCAATTTCAGGTACTTTCAGGATTGCAGATCAACGAATCCACCGTTACTCTACCAGAACTAATCACAAGAAGATCATGGACAACGTGCAGAGTGAAATGCAAGAAATGCGTGACAGGATGGCCATGCTCATGCAAACCATGGAGACCATCGCCAAAGGACAAGAGCAGCTGCAGAATCTGGTTCAACCGATAGTCGCACGGGCTGAAAACAACGGGACACCGCATGGTGAGAATATTGTTGCTTCTCCCCGAGTTGAGAATCGTCAAAGTGTTGATGTTATTCCCGTAACCGGTTTGAATGCTGGAGAAACCGGTCCTGTAGGTGGAGGTGGGAACACCGGTAATATGAATGCCAATGCAGATACCGCGGGGGTATTTGTGGGTAATGTCAACCAGGGTTTCAATGGGGGCGTTGAGAATGTTGGAATGAATGGTATTAATGGTAACCAGGGCTTCAATGGTGTGAACATGGGGTATGGCAGCACTGCTGGCGCCAAGGCTGGGTTCGGTGGCTATGGTTACGGTAATCTTGGATATGGAACTGGTGCATACAACGCTCAAGAGATGGGCAATCTGAGGTATGACCCCAGGTACTTCCAAACGGGTCCGGGCCGTGATGCAGATTATGTTGGATACGATGCAGTACCTCGCTGGGAGGATCGTCAGGAGGATGTGTTCTATGGTCAGAACGAGGGTTATGAAAGGGCTAGGGATGACAACCATTGGATGAGATTGCTAGAGGAGAAGGTGAACGGATTGGCCAGCCAGAATGCTCTTGGGCTGGATATGTCAAATATGGGGTTAGTCCCAGGGTTGAGGGTCCCGCTGAAATTCAAAGCGCCGTCATTTAATAAGTACAAAGGGGATACATGCCCTAGGGTGCATGTACGCGCGTTTTACAGGCGCATGTCTGCGTATTCTGAGGATGAAAAGATGCTAATGCACTTCTTCCAGGATAGCCTGTCAGGGCCATCGCTGGAGTGGTACATGAGCTTGAAGCCTACTTAGATCAGGAGTTGGAAAGAGCTGGCAGAGGCTTTTGTTCGACATTATCAATATAATAGTGATCTCGCCCCTAACCGAGTCAAGTTGCAGAGCATGTCTCAAAAGTCTAGCGAGAGCTTTAAGGAATACGCCCAAAGATGGCGAGATCTGGCTGCTAGGGTACACCCTCCGATGGTGGAGCGCGAAATGATGGATATGTTCATAGGAACTTTTTCTGGAATGTACTATGACCGGTTGCTCAATTTTTCGATGAGTACTTTCTCTGAGTTGATCTTGATGGGGGAGCGCATTGAAAACGGAGTGAAGATTGGCAAAATTCAAGCGGGCGAGTCCAGTTGCGCCGGAGGTAATAAGAAGACGTTTGGGGGTAAAAGGCAGGGTGATGCCAACGCTGTATACAATGCTCGACGGAGGAATGGAGGTCAGAACTGGCATCAGCAGTCGCAAGTTGCAAGCGTAACCATTCCAGGGCCTTCTCAGCAGCAGAGACAACAACCACAGCAGCAGGCTCAGCAGCAGCCTAATAATAATCAGCGCAGACTTCAGAACCTACGACCGAGGAGAGTATTCGAGGTACCGCCGGTATCATATGCAGAACTCCTTCAAACTTTGTTGAAATTGCAGCTAGTCGAGAAGAGGACCTTAGCACCACCAACCGGCCAGCCACCAGTCGGGTATGATGTTAATGAGCACTGTGACTTCCATTTGGGTGCACCAGGGCACAATATTGAAAATTGCCTAGCTTCCAAGCATAAAGTACAGGACTTGCTTGATAGTACAGCTATTAACTTCGGGAAGGACGGTCCCAATATCATGCAGCAACCAATGCCCAAGCATGATGGGGCTGGGGCCAATGCAATCCTGATTGATGATGGGTTGAACTTAGTGTCGGAAGTGAGCAAGCTGAAAACCCCTTTGAGTTACGTAAAGCAGCGTTTATTGAAAGGAGGTGTCTATCCCGGATGCAGTGAAGAGTGTGATGACTGTTTGGTTCAACCTGGGGCTGTGAGAAGTTGAAAAGGGGAGTTCAAGGTTTGATTGATGAAGGAACCTTGCAGTTTGACAGGGCTGTGGGGCGAGAGAAGTCTATTGAGACAGGATCTGAAAAAGAGCGCATCGAGTACGGTATAAAGACTGGAATCCCCAGCGAAAGCCAGTGGTCCAGACAGGCAGGCGCCCTCAGCATTGGCAGTCCTCAGACTTTATATCATTTGTATTTGTAGTTTCTTTTCTGTTAGTTACTACTTGCTGTAAACATTGTATGTTTCGAATGGTAATAATAATAAAATGACTATGCATTTTTCTGAATTAATCATGTCGCTGTCGCTCATTTACTGCATTGCACTGACACTTGCATTTTATTCACTCCACTTTATCACTGTGACTAGCAAAGATTGGAGGGAGGATGACGAAACAAACTCATAACCGGTGATCGTATGCTTTTAGATAAAACCTTACCGATGACGTACAAGGCATTGTTTCAAATCCCCCAAACACTGGAGATATAAGGAGTTAGTCCCTTGTTAACCACTTCGAGCCAGGAAGTAGAAGTTTTTTCGGACTTGTAAACCCTCACATCTTAACCCGGGGCAGGGTAGTTGTCAGTTAGCTTGACCGAGCATTCAAGTCTTACAGAGGAGTGTTGTCTTTCGAGGACCAATTACAGTTTATGCCTCTCAAGAGGTTGTACCTCGTCAACCACAATGGTTAAACCTCACCAATTAGGAGTGAGACAGTTGCAATCCTTTCGGAGCAATCAAGACAACCAATGTCACACGACTTTGTTCCAAAAGAAAGAAAAAGAAAGCCCGCTAAGTAAAAAGAAAGAAAAAGCTAGTAAGCAAATACTTAGGCAAAAATCAGGGCATCCCGCTGGACTTCAAAAGAAAAAATCGAAAAGAACTCAAAAGGAGTCAGTCCAGGAAAAAATTAGGGAATCAAAAAGAATGGAAAAGAAGGGATAGAAAAAATATATATAGATCCCCAGTGAAAGACAAAGTCGTGTATACAGACACCGAAAACGAAGAAGGAGTAACTGTCACTCTGAAAAACCCTGTGAGTTCCTTAACTGTGTTCCTAATATTCAACATACCTCTCGAAGAGGCGAGCGCTCGAGCTAAGTTAGCTGAACTGTAGGATCGGAGAATATCACGTAGAAGGGGTGGGTACAAATCAAAATTTGAGCCAAATATCCTTTGTTTCATGAACCGTGAACCCGACCACGATACAACCCTTAAAAGACCTAATTGAGGCAGGGTTTATTCTGAAAGCGCATTACGATAAGGTTGAGTAACCTGACTCCTTCCTGACTTGCTAGTCACATCCTTGTTGTGTTTTTCACTGACCACGTAAGCACTACGTTTGAACTTTGGTTCATTCGTCACTCAATCATGACGTGTAAATGAGTGACAGCACAAATTTCTTCAAAATCTGCATAAACATTGCATTAGAATTACCATTCGTGAACAGACGATTTTTACTTGCAGGTTAGTAGTTGACATGAAGGAGATTCTAACAGGGAATAATCGAGCAGGACTGAGTAATTCAGCAGGCTGAACCAGCATGGCGTATGTTGTGAAACCCAGTGAATCAGGGGCATTGACTTCCATTGAGTTCGGAATCAGTTAGTCTGAGGACAAGTCCCGAAGCTTCAGTTGATCAAGGGGCAGTATGCTTGAGAAGCAACTAATCAGAAGTGAGTCTTCTCGAGATCCAATCAGGGGCAGTCATGCAGAACGTGGAGATTTGAAAGCAGATACTTCAGGTGGATAATCAGATCAGGATAAGTCGCTAGAACGCTCATTCAGGGGCAAGTCACCGCAGAGAACGTTGAAACCAACTGGGTTGATCAGGGTTTAATGGAGATTGAATCTTTTTGCCGTATAGATACCGGGGCAAGTAATCTCGAGGTCGTCTCATAGCAAGCGGTTCAGAGCAAGTATTCCCAGAAGTTAGATAGGGGCAAGTTGAGTGCACTAGGGCAAGTTATTCAAAAGCTCGCAAAGTTCCCCGCCAGGGTCCATGGCGGGCTAGTACCCTCTCCAGAGGATGAATGTTGTGCCTTTCCCCAGTGAAGTCGCCCCAGTCAAAATTGAATGTTGTCTCCCCAGGAGAGTGGAGATTGCGTCAAAGGAAAAGATCAATGTATCTTCAGTAGTTCAGAATTAGCTTATCGAGCAGAGCAGAGTCCTCCCCAGCGAAGGTCGAGATGGATATGATTAACTTCCCCAAAGAGTTTCTCGTGTAGTGTGAATCAGAGCACACCGGTCAATCCCCAGCTCAGTGATAGCAGGATGAAGTATCCCCACAGGGCGTAATCAGAGTGTTGATACCTTTGAAAGCAGTGCCCAGGATCGCTTTTCTCTTTCCCCAACAGGTTGATCCTTCCACGTCAGGACGATCATCTTCAGCAGAGGTTGAAGTTTTGAGTTTGTGAGATACTTTCCCAGCAGGATGGTTATCCCCAGCGGAGTTAGTTCATCTTTCCAACATTTATTTTGTTGGAAGCGTATCGGTAGTGTTCCGGTCATCCCCAGCGGATCCAGTTTGTCTTCAGCATTTATTTTGCTGAAGTAACTCTTTGCATAAGCATGCATCATGAGCATTTGCATTTTACACGAATATGTAGAATTTCCATGCAGTATGGAAACATTACGTCATTATCAAGCATGCATTTTTGAAACATAAGTCAGGTGGTTACCTCTTCAGTTTCAGATGTGTTGTTCCCTGCCAATAAGAGAAATCGTGGTTTCAGGAAGATGTGAATTTTGTGGTCAAGGTACGCAGTGATCGTATTTTGTCTCATCTACGGGGTTCGCAGGGATCGTGTTGATCTCGAGATGTTGATTTGTGGTCAAAGTACGCAGTGATCGTATTTGTCTCGACCTTTGGGGGTTCATGCTGTAAGACACGCAGTGATCGTGTTGATCTTGACGTTGTTTTATGGTCCAAATACGCAGTGATCGTATTTGTACCATCTATGGGGTTCATGTTGTAAGACACGCAGTGATCGTGTTGATCTTGGTATATGTATCTGTGGTCGAATGGCGCGGTGATCGTGTTCGCCCCGATCTAAGAAGATTGTTTTGTAAGGCATGCAGTGATCGTGTTGGTATCGTCTTGGGGGTTTATTGGGCAGGACACACAGTGATCGTGTTTACCATATCATGTGATGTGTGTTGGTCGATATGCGCAGTGATCGTATTCGTCCGTTATACAGTGGTTATAGATTGACACGCAGTGATCGTGTTCATCCAGTTTTTGTTGGTCGGTATACGCAGTGACCGTATTCGCCCGTTATACGGTTTGGTTATAGGGTGAGGCACGCAGTGAACGTGTTCATCTGGTTGTTTGTGGCCAAAGTACGCAGTGATCGTATTCGTCCCATGTTTGAAGTTGTGTCACAAGGCACGCAATGATCGTGTTTCCTCCAGTCAAGAGGGTCGTGACATGAAACGCGCAGTGATCGCGTTCACCCTATGTATGGTTAGAATATGCAGTGATCGTATTCGTCCAGTTATGTGGGTTGGTTGAGACACACAGCACGCCGTGATCGTGTTTCCTCCAGTCAAGAGGATCGTGGCTCAAAACACGCAGTGATCGTGTTCAAGATATGCAGTGATCGTATTCGTATGGCACGCAGTGATCGTGTTGGTAGTACCATGTGAACTTATGATGCACGCAGTGATCGTGTCTATTGTATCAAGTGGTTCTGTTGGTCGGCATACGCAGTGATCGTATTCGTCCTATTACATGGGTTGGTTTTGTGACACACGCAGTGATCGTGTCGACATCATCTTGGGGGTTTGTTGGTTGAGATGCACAGTGATCGTATTCGTCCTATTGCAAAACACGCAGTGATCGTGTTCATCATGTCTGTGGTCGAAGCACGCAGTGAACGTGTTAGCCTCATCTATGTGAGTTTATTTCGTCTGGCACGCAGTGATCGTGTTCCTCCTGTCAAGAGGGTTGTGGCACAAAACACGCAGTGATCGTGTTTTCTCCAGTCAAGAGGATCGTGGCTCAGAACACGCAGTGATCATGTTCAAACACGCAGTGATCGTGTTCAAGATATGCAGTGATCGTATTCGTATAGCACGCAGTGATCGTGTTGATAGAACCATTTGAACTTGTGGTGCGAAGCACGCAGTGATCGTGTTGACATCATTTTGGGGGTTTGTCGGTCAATACACGCAGTGATCGTGTGTCCTATTACAGCACACGCAGTGATCGTGTTCATCATATTGGTGGTTGAAGTACACAGTGAACGTTTTCGCCTCTTCTATGTGGATTTATTCCGTCAGGCACGCAATGATCGTGTTTACCTCACCCGGTTGGATTTATGGTCGATGTGATTTTGGTTGTAACGCAACACGCAGTGATCGTGTTTGTCCCATTATGTGGTTTTGTTTGTGGCATCGAAAC
Organism: Lathyrus sativus; assembly: GCA_963859935.3. Taxonomy (NCBI): domain Eukaryota; kingdom Viridiplantae; phylum Streptophyta; class Magnoliopsida; order Fabales; family Fabaceae; genus Lathyrus; species Lathyrus sativus. The sequence goes on from OZ012739.1 coordinate 345,754,465, forward strand.
ATGCAGTGATCGTGTTCGTCGTGTTTGTCCTTTCAGTTGATGTTGTTTGTGATACACGCAGTGATCGTGTTCGTTCCCCTTTTGTGGAGTTGTGGTGTAAGACGCGCAGTGATCGTGTTCGTCTCATTTTTGTGGATTTGTGGTACAAGACATGTAGTGATCGTGTTCATCGTATCACATGTTCCCCTAGCAGAGTTGCTTGGTCAAGCACTTTTTTTCCCCAGCTGAGTCTTTTTCAGGATGTGGTGGTATCAGCGTCAGAAGATGGCGTAATACAGATTTTGGGTGGTTACTCGCAGTTCCCCCAGTAGAGATATAATCCCCAGCAGGGTATTCTCCAACGAGTTACTTGGTCAAGTTCCTCGTGATCCCCGGCAGGGCATTCTTCAACAAGTTGCATGGTTAAGTTCCCAATTTCCCCAGCAGGGTATTCGCCACGGAGTTGTTTGGTTAAATTCCTCTTATTTTTCAACAAGGTTATCCTCGTCAGGGTGCTTGGTTAAGTTCCCAATTTCCCCAGCAGGTGTTTGACGGCCGTCGTCAGACTTGTCCCCTCAGAGTTGTTTGGTTAAGTTTCTCGTACCCCCGCAGGGATGCTCGTTCAGGTGCGAACGGAAGGTTGGTAAGTGAAATCAACATTTTCCCGCAGTTTAGTGGATGCTCGTTCGGATACGAACGGAAGGTTGGTAAGTGAAATCAACATTTTCACGCAGTTTAGTGGATGCTCGTTCGGATACAAATGGAAGGTTGGTAAGTGAAATCAGCATTGTCTCGTTTGGTTAAGCGTGTGCTCGTTTCTTCAGAATGGAAGGTTGGTAAGTGAAATCAGCATTGTCTCGTTTGGTTAAGCGTGTGCTCGTTTCTTCAGGATGCGAAAGGGTGGTAAGTGAAATCAGCATTGTCTCGTTTGGTTAAGCGTGTGCTCGTTTCTTCAGGATGCGAAAGGTTGATAAGTGAAATCAGCATTGTCTCGTTTGGTTAAGCGTGTGCTCGTTTCGTCAGGAAACGAAAGGTTGATAAGTGAGATCAACATCGCCCCGCTTGCTTAAGCGTTTGCTCGTTTCTTCAGATACGAAAGGTTGATCAGTGAAGTCAACATGACAAGTGAAGTCAATATTCTCCCGCTGGTTAGCGTGTGCTTGGTTGATAAGTGAGATCAACAGAGGTTGATAAGTGATATCAACAACTTCTCGTTGTTTGGTGTATGCCCATTTCTTTGGAATAGAGTAGTCTGCGGACAATATCAGATTATTTTACAAAAACAGATTGACAGATGGATGGTTAGTTGTTGCTGTGACAACAGAAGCCAGTTCCCAGGGTTTTCCCAAGCAGTAGTCGTATACGCAATTTAATCTCTGCGGTTGGCAAATTTCCGGGTTCTTTCGTATTCAACCGTCTCGTACCTCGAATGTCTGAAGGCTGCGCGCTTTTCATCCAGTCGGGTCCAAGCCGCTTGAATAGGGGCAGCTGTTGCACCCCAAAATTTGCCCAACCTTTTCTAACCTAGGTTTATGTTTCAATTGCATAGTCATTTGCATTGGCATCATGTACATAGTGTATTCATCTGCATTGCATAGCATAAGCAAGTCATCTTAATCAGGGGATCAAGTGCCATTCTTGTCTCAAGAGGCATATTCAGAGGGTTTCATTCATATTCAAGACTACTCAGGTCATCAGGGAAGAATTTGAGCTTTGAAGTGTTGACAGATCACTCATGGGGTTCTCCCCTATCTTGAGGTTAGTTGGGGATCATCAGAGGAAGTGTGAGATATGAGCCAAGAGTATGTAGTGTGTATGGATGTTATGGAAAGCCTAGATGATCATTTTGAGGATGAGCCAAGTCATTGGAATGATTGCAAGAGCCTCAGTTGAAGTCAGTCAACTAGGGTTTTATCTGGGTCAACACTAGGTCAACCCTAGGTCAAAGACTTGTTTTGAAAGGCATCAAGGCTCATTTGAAGAATGTGGGATTCATGATTTTCTATATGGATATGGATGTGGTGTTGTGCCAAATAAAAATCAACAGGAGTCAAGGAGAAGAGGAGTTACCAAATTAGGGTTTCAGTGTAAAATCCCCTAATTTAGGTCAAACTTCCAAGCAGTGTAACTCAAAATGCAAGCTTCATATGAATTTCTGGCCCACATGAAACTTGTAGATTATCTTCATAGCTTTAATTTGAGTGGTGGAAGTCATCAAGATGATTTATAGAACTCAAGTTATAGCTCTTGCAAGTTACAGGTCATTTGAGGACACTAAAATTTGTCTGTAAAAGTTGCCTGTCTTCCAAGCAACTTTTACCCCTCAAGGAGATTTCAAATGGATTTCTGGTCAACATGAGAGTTGTTCCTCATTGTCTTAGATTTCTAGGAAGTTATGGTATGCCTTCATATGATTTGTGGAACTCTACTTATGTCCTTGGCAAGCAAAGGGTATTTTGGTCATTTGAGAATTATAGGTCATTTCAAGCATATGCCTAAAACTCATACAAGGAAGCTTCAAATGAAAAACTTCACAACATCAAAGTTGCTCAAAATGAAATTTTAAGCCTATAAAAGAGGTCATGGAAGTTTGGAAAAGCTTGTAGCAAGAATTGACCAAAGTTGGTGAAAATGACCTAAAAAATGGACATAAGTTGAAAAAGTTCAAATTGAAAATTGGTTTGGGCAATCTACAAATCCAAAATGGGTCATGTAATATATCAAATTGAGTCTAAACAACATTTTAAAGACTTTGTTTCAGCCACAATTTTGAGATAGGGCTTTAAAAATGGACTTGCTTTGTAATTCCATTACTTGCATAATAAGGCACATGTGAGAAACTCAACACAAGGCAAGGGATTAGCTTGGTAAGCATCATACACTCTTCAATTTGTCATGAAATGATATTTTCAAAGGTGGTTAAGGGGCTGCAAGTGGATTGAAATGAGATATCATGAGATATTGGATTATGTCATAATATGAGAAATTCATGAAGTTTCTAGAAGCATCTTAGATTGAGCTAGAAGCCTCTAGATCTTTCCATCCTCTCCTATATATTGGATTGGGATCATTGGTGAAAAAGGTTGGTGAAAAGAGAGAGAGGAAAGTGAGGACTCCATTGTTACTTCAATTGCAAGCAAGAGTGAATTCACACAATCAACATCAGTTCTGTTCATTCTTCTTCTCCATTCACAATCTATTGGCATTATTGAGTACATACAAGCTGATTCAGGGACCTATCCATGGAGGATTGAAGAGTTAGAGTTGAAATTGCAAGATTCCATATCAGAAGTGCAGCCATCACTACAAGCAATCTCTCCATATTTCTTTGCATACAGAACCACTAACTTCATTGGAGGATCACCCTTGCAGCTTGCCAAGACTTGAGAGGCACGATCTTTCTTCTGTTTTCATCAAAATTACAGGTATGCATTTCAATCCATACAGCCTTAATTATGTGTTAGGTAGTTAGAATTTTAGGGTTAGAACTGTTAGGTTAGGTTAGATGATTGAATTCAGAGAGTTTGAGAGGATTCCATTAGGGTTGATAACAGGTTGTTGAATCTTTAAGGATCAAGATCAGTTTGGATATTGAGTTTTAATTAGAATATAGTAGCTTGTTGAGACCAGTGTAATGTCAAGAACAGCTTAACATCATTAGCATCTAGAATTGTTAGGGTGGGTTGCAGTAGAAATTCTTGTGAACCATGGATTTCTACCTATCGGGTTTCACTCTAGGGTTGGTTTCAATCCAAACTTTTGGCACAGTCGTGTTCAGGGGAGAGAGTAGATTAATTTTGCTCTTTATAGTTTAGGTTTTCATGCTGAATTGAGAGAGAACGAGGGAGAGAAAGATCCATGCATGGAGACTGTTTTCTCTGAAACCCTAGGTTCCAAGGTAGGAGACGACTCCTCTACCGTTGGATTAGGTTGAAACCATTGACCTGGAACGTGATCCAACGCGTGAGATTCAAACAGAAATGAGAGGGAGAGTCTGAACTATGAAACGATGCGTTTCATTAAAAAAAATCATCCTGGGCTTAGTGAACTTCGCTATCAACACCACCCTCGTGAGCCCATTTCAATTTTACATTAAAATATGTTGCTATATGCACCGTTACCTTTCCTTTTTCTTTGGATTTAATCATTTGATTTTCTGAATTTTAGTGGGCCTTAGGCGCCTCACTATTACCACCTCCCCTGATAAGCCCACACGCATATACACATGATCCAGTTACTGAATACACCTCCCTCTCTCATTTTCTTTAATTTCTTTGATTTTATTTCTTTTATTTTTCTTGCCTCTTTAAAAATTCATAAGTAAATGAAAAATGAATATTTTTAGTTTCTTCTTTTTGTGTTAGTTTCATAATTCTGTTAAGAAAATTAACAAATATTAAAATTAGCATTTCTTTTCATTTTAGTATTTTTTGTGTATTTTTCATTTAAATAGCTTTTTAAGTGATTTAGGTTTATACATAAGTTTGTGGATTTTAGTTTAGTTAGATACGTTTGTATTTTGAACCTATTCTTTTTAGGGTGATTAACTTAGGACTTTAGCTTCCTCATAGGATTTAATTCAAAATTTTAGGATTAATTTTTAGATGGTTTGATTAGGTGAGATTAGAGTGATTAAAATTAGGGTTTAGGCTTAACATAGGTGAAGTAAATCATTTCTTTTAGGAGTTTTAGTTTGATTTTGGGTATGGGACTATAGGGATATCATGGGTAAGTATAATAGACCCTTGTGAATAAATATTTGATTTTTCCCTTTGACTTTAGTATTTTTAGGGTATTTTCTGATTTGATTGATTGTATTGGATGCTTTATGATGATTGTCTGTCTTTGGGGTTTCATTTGGGGTTTCATTTGGGAGATTTGTTTTGTGGGGTTTTGCTTGCTTGAATACCTTGTTGAAGGAGCATGATGAGGAGAAGATTGAAGATCAAAGATCCAGAGGTTGATGAGTTCAGCTGCTGAAGACCATAGGATATAGGAGCTAGGTAGAGCTCTAGATTAGAAGTTTGATTCTTAAAACGTGGAATGCTTCCTGTGCTTCCATTCTTCCTAGTGACTAAAAGTCCCTCCAAGAACTCACCTCCCTCCTTTGGAGGGATAAGTGATTGGTCTTAGAGGTAGAACTTTGAGGGAACCTGTCCCACTATGCTAATCCCTTGTGAGCTTCCTTTGGTTGTTCATGAGCTGCTTAGCATGCCAAACTACATCTCTTGATTCTTTTCTGTTATCCTGGAGTGCTTGCCCTTGAAGATGGAGATCATTGAAGATGAAGATTGTCAAAGCAAGAAGCTAGCTAGAGCATGGGGGTCTAATGATGAAGAAAGAGCTTGGAGATTCTTTTGAAAGAGGATGTGTTGTGCATCAACTTGGGAGTTTGTTGTCTGAGCTTGGGGCTTTTCTGTATTGTGTGTATTAATTCCCCTAGGTTTAAAGTGAAATGTGCTTCACTTTTACCTATTGTGTTCAGGTTCGAGGAAGAGTTTGGCTCCCTTGCCTAGCTTGTTTGCTGTATTCATTATTTTCCTGTTTACTGTATCTGTTTTTGCTTTCCGTTTATTCCCTTAGGAGCTCTGTTTCTCTCCGTGCAAGAGAGTAACATGACAGACATTAGGAGCTGACCCATGTATGATAACATTAGGGTAGATTTTATCCCTTTTTGTAACCCTAGGATTTTAGAGTGTCATCTCTTCTTACTTCAAAACAACAGAAAAACATTAATAAAGGTTATAACAGAAATCAATTCATTTCTTCCGTCAAAAGATTTGAACAAACACAAACCTTTTTGCAATAAGAAAACCCTTGTTTAAGGTGAGATTTTTCATAAAAGACACTTGAACAGCCTGTGTCGTGCGTAGCCCGAACTACGTTTGCTCTGATCTTCCATGCTGTGTGGAAGTACGTACGCATAGGATGCGATATCCTAGCGAGCAACCTTCCCCATCCTCCCCCGTATTCAGGCGAACTACGTTGACTCTGATTTCTCGTTCCAGACGGGAATACGTAGGCATAAAGTGCGATGCTTTACCGAGTCATGTTTTCTTTTCTTTTCAGCCCTCATCCTTTAGTTTAGATAGAAGTGTAATCCGTACAAACCAAGCAAGCGTGGATCCCATCGAGTACGATGGACGTGAGGGGTGCTAATACCTTCCCCTTGCGTAACCGACTTCTGAATCCAAGGTTTTGGTTGCGATGACCATACCTTTTCCCGTCTTTGCGTTAGGTTTACTTCGAGCGTTTCCTTTCCCTCCTTTGGGATAAATAACGCACGGTGGCGACTCTTCTGTATTGCCGGCGCCGATTTTCGCAGTAGCGACACCTGTCAGCTCAAACTCTCCTAAGTACAGAATAGCAGAAAGCTTAGCCAGATCAGGCTTAGCGTCCATGTGATAGAAAGGCATCTGCTCGCGAATCGGTATATCCAAGAGTGCAGAATACTCCTCCAGGTTTGGAGCCAAGACAAAGTCAGGAAATACGAAACACCTGAGCTCAGCATCATAAAACTGCAACAGGGTGTAAATGTCGCTGATCTCATAAGCCGAGGGCTGGTAAACATAAGTCAGGATCCTCCCATATGTCTTCCTGAAATCTCCCATCACCTTCTTCCTAGCGATAGTAATTAACTCTGACAACAGACTGATATCTGGAGACGGGAATCTGTAGGGTAACACTCTCTTCATGGCTTCCATGTCTTGCTAGGAAACAAACACCGGAACTAGGAGGGAAAATATGTACCTGCAATACAAACACGTTAGTTGGATGCAAATGGTAATGCAATATGATAAATGATGCAATCAGTGAACACAGGGGCCATGCTGTAGCCTGAAGAGGAACATCTCTGTGATATCAAGAACAGAAAACCACCACAGTCACCAGAACTTCATGACACTAACTATCATCTGACACCCAAAATACCAATATCCTGGTAAGAAATCCATCTGAACCTCTGTAACTGACGAGAAAACCATCTGATAATAGTATCAACCTCAAACAAGAAACCCATCTGATCCAAACAACACTCCTGTTAACGAGCCAAGAAAACCATCTGATAAATACTGAATCATGGTTTCTGAAGGCCAGTTTTCCTGTAATAACCCAATCCCCCTCACAGGTATGGACCTAATCCACGGACAAAGGTACGGCATCTTATGCGGTCATCAGCGTCACAGACTTTCATGAGTGACGATACGATTCCCAGAAGGAGTGGCATCATCAAGTCATGAAGAGGCCTCACTTAGCTGACTTCCAAATGATCGGTCCCCAGAGTCGACAATCCTCACATCTGGACTCCCCTCAGATCCTCAGGACCGGAAAGGAGCACCTCGGAGAGAACCTCGTCTAAGCGCAGATTTCGTAGGGAACTGTGCCTGCTCAGCAGACAGGTTCGTCTACTACTCTCCACAACTATGTCTAGGTGCATACTCAAGCCCAGGTTCGGCTTCTCACTCATAGTAACCTCCCTCTCCCACAGCAATAATCATAATAATATAGTGCTGAAAGTAAATGCGGGAAGGTAAAGGTACGGAAAAGTAAAGTGCGGAAAGATAAAACACATATGCACAACACCCAACAGATAAACACCCAAGCGCTAGGATTGACTCACGTAGGGGATGGGAAACGGTCCCAGCATAAGGGATGGGAAAAGTCCCTAGATGCTACAAGGTCCCCAGCAGAGTCGCCAGCTGTCGCTACTGCGAAAATCGGCGCCGGCTGACAGAAGAGTCGCCACCGTGCGTTATTTATCCCAAAGGAGGGAAAGGAAACGCTCGAAGTAAACCTCGCAAAAAATGGGGAAAGGTATGGTCATCGCAACCAAAACCTGGATTCGGGAGTCGGTTACGCAAGGGGAAGGTATTAGCACCCCTCACGTTCGTTGTACTCGACGGGATCCACGCTTGGTGTTTATAAGGAAAAGGGTGTGTTTATCTATCTACGCTAATGGTCAGTCTGAAAAGAAAAGAAAAGGACAGGACTCGACAGAACATACGCTGTTCTGGGCCTACGTACTCCCTCATGCAATGGGAAAGTCAGAGTCAACGTAGTTCGACTAACTACGGCTAGACGGGGGGAGGTTGCTCGCCAGGACATCGCATCCTGTGCCTACGTACTTCCACACGGCATGGAAGATCAGAGCAAACGTAGTTCGACTAACTACGGCTAAACTGGGCGTTCTCACACAGCAGTGAGAAATGAAACTGGTTTTAAGGGTACGGGAACCTATGGGAAAAACTATGGTCTGGTCTCAAATGCACTCGGGCAAGAGAAAGGGATAACAATCAGTCGTCAGCGGAAAAGTCTCGATCGCACAGCAGCGAGAGAACAAAAGAGTTAGTTGTTAGTGTGCTCGCTAGGATATCGCATCCTATGCCTACATATTCTCAAGAGAGAAATCAGAGCAGCTGTAGTTCGGCTAACTATGACACAAGCTATTCAAGTGTTTTTCTATTGTTTTGAGAAAAGAAAGAGACACCCTAAACTATGGTTGAAAAAGGGGAATCTACCTAATGTTATCATGCCTGGTTGACCATCCTAATGTCTATCATAACTCCCCGTAGCAGGGAAGTTAGAGCTCCTAAGGGATCATGGCAACAGGACTAAACAGCAAACAGAAATTACTGCAAAGTAAAGAAATACTGGAAATATGCATGAATGCAACAACTAAACAAGCAAGGCACAAAGGCCGCACACCACAGAGGTAAAGGAGCTCAGCTCTACCAAATACCAGCAAGCAAAGCCACTCAATAACAAACAAGCAGAAGGAGGACCACCTCAACTTCTCATGCACACAAAGCCTATCTCTAAGATGCACCTATCTCAAAAATATCTAGATGAACCCCTAAGTCTAATGCAGCACAGCACCACACAAGTCAAACAACACGAAGAGAAAGCTAGCCAGCCTGGCAAACTCCTATCCAAAACTTAAGCCAAAACCCTGAGCAGGACCCCTAAACAAAACCCTAATCAACCCCTGAGCAAAGCCCTATGCAAAACCCTAATCAAATCTCTAAGCAAAAACCCTAAGCAAAACCCTACACAAGAGAAATCAATCCAGTCTTCAAGCTTCAAGACAAGCTTACCAAGGAAAGGGAGCTAAGTAGGCAGACTCATAGTGCCTTCCTCGGGAAAGTACTAGGAGGCTCTTTCTCAGGAATCATATCCCATGCGGCTCGACAACTGTGAACGGTTTACATTCCTCCTCAGGAGAAACTAAACTCACATGAAGGCTCCAACATCATTGGGCACTTGAGAAATCCTATATGAACTAAGGGAACTAAGTGAACAGGCCCATAGTGCCTTCCTCGGGAAAGTACTAGGGGGCTTCCACTTAGGAATCATATCCCATGCGGCTCAACAACTGTGATTGGTTTATATTCCTCCTCAGGAGAAACTAAACTCACATGAAGGCTCCGACATCATTGGATACTTAAGAAATCCTAGATGAACTAAGGGAACTAAGTGAACAGGCCCATAGTGCCTTCCTCGGGAAAGTACTAGGGGGCTTCCACTTAGGAATCATATCCCATGCGGCTCAACAACTGTGATCGGTTTTTATTCCTCCTCAGGAGAAACTAAACTCACATGAAGGCTCCAACATCATTGGATACTTGAGAAAGAGGTGAGAAGAAAGAATGAAAGACATCCATAGTGCCTTCCTCAGGAAAGTACCATAAATTTCCCTCAAACTTCAGGATCTCAAACCTCCAAATAGAGAGCAAGCTCCTAGACTAAGACCTCAATCCATGCATCCTTGCAAGCTCCACCAAGACTTCATCCAGCCTCCATCCTCAAGAAGAAACCACAGGCCCTCAACCCAAAAGAAACTAACTCTGAAGTTCAACCACAGTTGAACTTCAAAGTCAGAAGCCTATCAAGACTTCTCCTATTCTCAGACTCAAACAAAAATAACAGAACACCCTATAAAAAACTACCAAAAATCTAGGGGAAACCTACATGCTTCTATGATCCCAAGGTCAGATCTCAAAGCCTAAGTCAACTTCTAAGGCTACTAAACAATCCCTAACATATGAATGGTCAAGGGTTAACCAGCAAGCTAGGAGGTCCCTACTTTCTAACCCTAAAACACCATCAATCAATCTCTAAAAAATCTACAAAATTCCTATGGCGAGCATGCATCAGTCTAGTATAACATACTAAAAAACTAAAGCAAAAATCAATACCAAATGAGAGACATAAAATCAACAAGGCAAACACATCACAAACCAATTATTCAGGACCACTTAAAATGCAAAAATGCAAATAAAAATGAAAGTGCATGATCAAATTAATATTTTTGCACTATAAAATCCTAAATTGAATTAGGAACCTACAGAAAAAAGAATGGAATTAATTGGACACTCCTACTATTTTTTATGAATTTATTTCTAACATGCATGAAAACAAAGAAATTAAAAAGAAAAAGAAAATAAAACAGGGGTGGGGGGTGCAGCGATAGCAACAACTCTAGTTGTTTCAGCGACTGGGCCCATACACGGGGGTGTGCATAGCACTTAGGGCCTAAGCCCAATCCAAAATCACTCAGCATTCCTCTCACGCAGGGGGGGACAACGAGCAAATGAGGGGTGCGTGATCAGCAACCAGACTTGGGCTTTGACCCAATCCAACCCTAACCCAAACGGATGACTAACAAAACCATTCTTCTCTAACCTCTCGTTCACTGTTCACTACCAAAACCCTAACACGCCGCTCCCCCCAACCTCTCTCTGATTCCCTCTCACCCTCTCAAACAATCTCTCACCAAATCTGAAACTGAACCTAAACACAAATCCGTTCAACTCATGGCCTAACCTAAACTATCTTCCTCAACAAAACTAACACGCAAATCTCAAAACGAAAACCCTAATCCATCTGAAAAAACGACTAGGAGGCATAACAAAAAGAAGAAAAACCTGGGCGATGCAATGAGGGCGATGAAGCTTCTGGAACCACTGATGAGCGATGGCGGAGCTCGCGAAGAATTTGAAGGATCAACTTCTGGAGAGTTCTTCGTGGACGCTTGAAGATCTACGATGTTGACGGAGCTTTTACGATGAACGGATGAAGACCAACGAACTTGATGATGTTTAAGGACGATCTTGAAGTTCTGAAGATCTTGACGAACAATGAAGTGGATTTGACGATGTTGAAGATCGGAGAATCAGTTACGATAAACTTGATGAAGTTCTTGCAAGGAAATTTCTGGAGACGTTCTCGATCCGATGACAAAGACGATGACGAACGATGTTAACATTTGTTGAAGGTTCTTGATCTTGTTTGGTTGACTCTGGCGACAATCTGGAGATTATTGCTGATGATCTTGAAGGAGATGAAGAACGATGGATGAATTTCTGAAAAATCCAGATGAACACGATGAGTGTTCTTGATGAAAATCTGGAAAATGATGAGTATTCCGAGGAGTTTTCCGGCGAAGCACTATTTTCGGCAGGTGGTCGATGGAGGTAGGCGAAGAAGATTAAAATGTTAGGACGGATTCTGGAGTTTTTGCAGTTTCCGGAGATGGTTAGGAGTCTGTTGCGGTGGCTCCGGCGGTAGTTACCGGCGTGTGCATGCCGGCCGGTGAGGAGCTGGTAGTGGGATCCAGCTGGCGTGCATGCAAGCTAGGGAGGAGGAGGAGATGACACGCAGGCCAGGGAGAGAGGCTGAGTGGGACGCGTGGCAGAGAGAGAGATAGTGGGTGAGGTGGAAGACTCTGAGTGTAAGTGGATTGTGAGGTGGCCAGCCCCTACAGAAGCACGCGTGGCCTGGCTATATAGTAGACACATGGCGCTACAAATTGGACAAAAAAGCAAAAACGGACTAATAGGAATGGGCCTCCACATCCTGAACTGGCCCACGAAAATGATATCCATAAACCCCAAAAAAACTGAATTAGAATGCTTAAATCCAATTAAGAACTAATCAAAGATTAAACTTAATTAACTAATGATTAAACCTAATTAACTCTAACTAAAAATAAAACTGCAATTAAATCTAAATGAAAATTAAGATAACCTAATTAAATCTAACAAACTCAATTAAAACCTAACTAATGTTAAACCCTAATTAAACTAATTAAATCCTAATAAAAGAAATTAATATCTAACAAAAGATTTAAAAAAAATTCTATTATCCAAAAACTAATATATTCTAAAAGAAAATCAATCTAAAATCTATTTAAAACAATTTAAATTCTAAAAAAAGATTTAAAGCTATTAAAAATATTAAAAAATCTATTTAAATCCTAAAAAATCTAAAAAGCCTATTTAAAATCCACAAAAGGCTATTAAATCCTAAAAAAAATGCAGACAAATGCAAATGACCAACATAAAAGAGAGCGCGAGACCAGATCGAAGCAAAAAAATAAATCCCGATACCAAAAATCTCAAAAATCACTACATAAACTGAAAACACCCAGGAAGCGCGCGACTTCCCAAAATAAACTCCGATTATCCGAACCGGCCTAAAAACACCTGAAACGCGACAGCAGGGCTGTAATCCCGATTAAATCACCATGATTGCAGAAATGCGCTATATGCAATATACAAATGCGGATGCGAAATGCGTCGAAGCATAAACCAAAAGCGGCACCGGTTGGTCAAATTTTAGGGTGCAACAAAGAGTATGGAAGAGGATGATTCCTTGAGCATTGCCATTGCAGCTGAGGCTTGAAGAGCAATTTGATACTTGAAGACCCAATGAAGATCCAGTAAAGACTGAATGAAGAGCTGAGGCTTAAAGACTAAAGGATGAAGTTGACACTTCTAAGTGATTATAGGTTACTCTGAGAAGCTGAAGCTTGCAGGAAGAGAAGATCAAGTTGAGACTGGTAAAGCAAAGAGAGCTGAAGCTTGAAGACTAAGTTGATACTTATGAAAAGGATTCAATTGAGATTGAGTGTAGAGCTGAGGCTTTGAAGAATAAAGGATAAGTTGACACTTTCTTTGAAGTTTGGAGATCCTGAAGGAATCAAGTTGATACTTGTGGTTAAGGGTGAAGCCTGAAGGTGGAACTGATTAAGGAGTTGAAGCTTGGAGGAAGAGAATAAGTTGAAACTTATGTTGAAGGGTTGAAACCTGGAAAAGCAAATTGATATTTGTCAAGAGTGATGGAGGTCTGAAGACTGAGTTGCTGTCAGAAGAGCTGAGGCTTGGAGGAGAGAGAGTTGTTGATCTGTTCTCTTGTCTGTTTTCTTTTCTGTATTGATGTGCCTTGTTTGACTTGCTTGATGCATTAGAATAAGTTCATATCTAGAATAGCTTTAATCTAGGAGCATGATTGCACTAGAGGTTGAGTTGCTCCCTCTGCTTGTATTGTTACTGTATGGCTTTGCTTACGGGTATTCGGTAGAGCCCAGCTCCCTTGCCCATGTGGTTTATTTTGCTTGATAGCATGTTATTTCTTCTGTATGATTACTGTTATTCATTCTGGCTTGAGGTTGAGATGAGCTTGTGGAGGCTGCTGCCCCACACACATTTCCTCCCTCATTTGCATTGCATGCATTTTTACAGTCGTTTACTGTATTACTGTTTACTGTATTACTGTTTACTGTATTACTGTTTACTGTTTAAGCTGATGCTTTATCTGTTTCTGTGTATCATTGATATGATCCCTTAGGACTCTCATTTCTTTTGATAAGGAAGTGATGATTAGAACTTTAGGTTGAAACCTATGCATGATAACTTCTAGGAGTTCCCTGTTTCAAACCTCAACTATAGGATGAATCCTTGGCATGACAACAGTAGGACTTGATAGTCTCCCTTTAGTTGAGCCTGTTCTCTTCTCATCTCAAAACAGCTTAAAATACAGTAATCATGAATGATTTCTTTCGTACGTTACGAGCCTTAAGCTATCTGAGAAAGGATTGTTGGAGAGTTTCTTTTCAACAGTCTGGATGTTTAGTATGGCACCCTTTGGATGACATGCGACGCATTCACTCTCAGGTCATAGTCTTTAATGCGATTGAAATTGCAAACACAATAAAAAACACTTCTTTCGTAAAAGACAGAAAACAAACTTCAAACCTTTTTGCCCTGTGGGCCCATAATTCAAAGGAAAGCTTTTCTGAAGAAAAGAGTGTCGTTAAACTTCAGCGCCAATGCAAACAGGCTTTGTCCCTAACTGCTGGAACTGCTGTTTAACCCTACTCGATAAAACAGATGAATCTGAACCCCCATAATGCGTAGTGTCCCAAACTACGTAAGCTCTGATCTCTCATACCTGTTGAGAGTACGTAGGCACAATACTGATGTATTGGCGAGCTACCTTCCCCGTAACCCGTCGTAGGTCGAACTACGTTGACTCTGATTTCTCATTCTCTGATGAGAATACGTAGGCATAAAGTGCGACGCTTTGCCAAGTCATTTTCTTTTCTGTTTAAGCCAGCCTTGATAGGTAGATAGATAAACCAACTCGTCCAGTAAACACAACAAGCGTGGATCCCGTCGAGTACGACGGACGTGAGGGGTGCTAATATCTTCCCCTTGCGTAACCGACTCCTGAACCCAGACAATGGTTGCGATGACCTTGTCTTACCCTTTTTTCGTCAGGTTTTTCCGATCGTTTCCTTTTCCGCTCCGAGGGATAAATAACGAAAGGTGGCGACTCTTCTGTTTTGCCGGCACCATATTTTCGCGGAAGCGACAGTCTTCAGCGATAAGTGACAATCTCTTCAGAGAAGCTTATCTTTCTTTAGTGATAAGTGGCAATCTCTTGGGAGAAGTTTATCCGTCTTTGGAGATAAGTGGAAATCTCTTCAGAGAAGCTTATCCTTCATCAACGATAAGTGGCAATCTCTTCAGAGAAGCTTATCTTTATTCAGTGATAAGTGGCAATCTCTTGGGAGAAGGTTATCCGTCTTCAGTGATAAGTGACAATCTCTTGGGAGAAGCTTATCCGTCTTCAGAGATAAGTGGCAATCTCTTCAGAGAAGCTTATCTTTCTTCAGTGATAAGTGGCAATCTCTTTGGAGAAGCTTATCCATCTTCAGCGATAAGTGGCAATCTCTTCAGAGAAGCTTATCTTTCTTTAGTGATAAGTGGCAATCTCTTGGGAGAAGCTTATCCGTCTTCAGAGATAAGTGGCAATCTCTTCAGAGAAGCTTATCTTTCTTGAGTGATAAGTGGCATTCTCTTGGGAAAAGCTTATCCGTCTTCAGCGATAAGTGACAATCTCTTCAGAGAAGCTTATCTTTCTTTAGTGATAAGTGGCAATCTCTTGGGAGAAGCTTATCCGTCTTCGACGATAAGTGGCAATCTCTTCAGAGAAGTTTATCCTTCAACAACGATAAGTGGCAATCTCTTCAGAGGAGCTTATCTTTCTTCAGTGATAAGTGGCAATCTCTAGGGAGAAGCTTATCCGTCTTCAGAGATAAGTGGCAATCTCTTCTGAAAAGCTTATCTTTCTTCAGTGATAAGTGGCAATCTCTTGGGAGAAGCTTATCTGTCTTCAGCGATAAGTGGCAATCACTTCAGAGAAGCTTATCTTTCTTCAGTGATAAGTGGCAATCTCTTGGGAGAAGCTTATCCGTCTTCAGCGATAAGTGGCAATCTCTTCAGAGAAGCTTATCCTTCATCAACGATAAGTGGCAATCTCTTGGGACAAGTTTATCCGTCTTGAACGATAAGTGGCAATCTCTTCAGAGAAGCTTATCCTTCATCAACGATAAGTGGCAATCTCTTCAGAGAAGCTTATCTTTCTTCAGTGATAAGTGGCAATCTCTTGGGAGAAGCTTATCCGTCTTCAGCGATAAGTGGCAATCTCTTCAGAGAAGCTTATCTTTCTTCAGTGATAAGTGGCAATCTCTTGGGAGAAGCTTATCCGTCTTCAGCGATAAGTGGCAATCTCTTCAGAGAAGCTTATCCTTCATCAACGATAAGTGGCAATCTCTTGGGAGAAGTTTATCCGTCTTGAACGAAAAGTGGCAATCTCTTCAGAGAAGTTTATCCTTCATCAACGATAAGTGGCAATCTCTTGAGAGAAGCTTATCTTTCTTCAGTGATAAGTGGCAATCTCTTGGGAGAAGCTTATCTGTCTTCAGCGATAAGTGGCAATCTCTTCAGAGAAGCTTATCCTTCATCAACGATAAGTGGCAATCTCTTGGGAGAAGTTTATCCGTCTTCAATGATAAGTGGCAATCTCTTCAGAGAAGCTTATCCTCCTACATCCTTTTGGTGTTATGACTAGCATTTCCGCTCCATCATCCTTTCGGTGTTAGGTCTAACATCATTTTGGTGTTATGACTAGCGTTTCCGCTCCATCATCCTTTTCGGATGGGTCTGACATCCTTTTTGGTGTCATGACTAGCGCGTTTTCCATTATCCTTTTGGTAATGGATCCCTTACATCCTTTTGGTGCACGGGTAGTGTGTGTGAGTGTATTATCATCCTTTTAGTGATAGGCTTGTCATCCTTTTGGTGTCAAGTTGTCTCTGTTAACATCCTTTTGGTATTAGCGACCTTTGTAAGGTATCCAGCATTTCATTCCCAAGCAGTTTCTTTCTTTTTGGACAAATTCAGGGTCTTCTTATCTAATTGACCTCTACCTTGAAAGAATGAACTTCATTGCAATTCATCTTATCGGGTTTAGCCCAATTAGATAGGGGCATCTGTCATACCCTAAATTTGTCCTACCCTGTATATAACTTGCATTTGTATATCCATCCATCAACTGTTATTCAAAAAAAACCAAAAAAATATGTTGTCTTCCATCCGGGTTGTTGCAAGGATGAGTTCAAGATCCATTTGAGGTATCAAGTCAGGGATAGGTGTTGTATGTGCTGAAGTTCACCTACCAATCAGACAAAGGTTGAACTAGGCCAAGATGCGTGATTCAAGTGGCACATGTTTGAAGTCTTCATCAAGATTTTTTGCATATTCAAGGCTTGGTTATGTGGTTATTACACTTGTTATCAACCCAAGAAAAATCAAGTTTGCTTTCTGATTCAAGGATCTGGTGGTCAAAAAGGTTTATTGTAGAGATTTGGTTTAATATGATTTACAGTGATTAATTTCAAGATTAATTCATTAATTCGGAGTTGTCATCCCATTCAAGACTTTGAGTCCAAGACTGATTTGGTGATGGATTCATTTTAATTTAGGGATCTAAATTATAGATGGATTCACGTTTTGCTCGTCAAGAATAGATTTGAGTCACTTCTTCGTTAGATGAGGAAATTGAGAATATGGGAGTTTTGATTTTCAACGAGTGGTCAAGATTAATTGTTGTGACATTTTAAGTCAAGAATCGAAATTTTAAATTTGTTATCAAATCACAGCTTTGAGACCAAATATCGAGGGGTGTCAATATTACAAGTTTCTACAAAGCCCATTTTGTTCGTTATTTTGCAACAACAAAAGGCCATAAGGATTATTCGGCCCACTATGTCACATTATTAGCTATTTTGAAGGAAAAGAGGCCCCATTTACAATTGCTAGCATCCCAAGCCCATTCTTTACAAGAATTGTCACAAAATTAGTACAAGGAAAACAGGCCCATGTCATTAAATCAATATTCAAAAACAATGTGTATACAAAATTATGGTCCAATGTTCAAATCCATCACCAATTACCAAAAGTTCTACAAAATAAAAAAAAGTCCATCCAACATGATTCAGGCCCATTATCAACACATTTTAATTACAAGATTGGCAAATAAAAGCAAGGCACTGATATCTTGGACTTCTTGCGCAGGACGGTCCCACACAAGCTTTCACAGTATGCATTACATGCCCATGACCCACATTTAATTTCCACAACAATTCCAAGCCAATACCACAACACCAAAACACAACAAAACCGTCACTTTGCACACGAAACCGAGTCACAAAGGCTGCTACAACCTCCCCACCTCCTTCAGCAATTGAATTGAAAAATCTCAACCTACAGCTCGAATAATAAAAAATCTGGCTTTTCCACTTCAAATCAACCATTCCCTTTTCCATTCTTTAACCTCCATACCACCCTATATATCCACTTGCAAAAGAAAATGATGAAAAGGAGTTTTCTGCAACAGACAAAAGGATAGCAATAGTAGTGTTTTAATAAAGATAACTACCAGCTAAAAAATAATAAAATGAAAATTCAAAAAAAAAACGTACATGATACACCACCAGCACTTGTACGACCACTCTGCACAACCAGCTAGCAGCATCGTACCACCACCTGCCATAGTCTGCAGCCTGCACAAGCCACACCAGACAACATTTGTAAAACACAGCTCATACCCTGCTACACAAGGACAAACCTCACAGCTGGCATT
>OZ012739.1:345773210-345805606 GCA_963859935.3 Lathyrus sativus
TGATGGGTGATGATAGGCAGTCGGGTGAGGGGTCCTAACTTTTCCATCAGCGCCATGGTTAATGCTTTGTTGTTCCTACTGTAATGTGTTTAACCAAATAAGGTTTGAGTAAAATATTATTGGCATTGATCGATAAATAAGTTAGTTTTCTTGAGTGAACCTATTGATGAATAAACATATTTGCTTGATATGAATATAGGTTTGGTAGAATCCGTGTTGTACTTTTTGTGGATTATACCCTTTTCGAGTTTTTTGAATAATCATAGTAATCTGTGATATTTTGAGATGAATAGAGGATTGTGTAATAGAATCTTGTTGATGTATGTGTATTTTTTTGAGCGTCCCTAATTGGTTTGTTTCCCCAAATTCTGGAAATTGTACTATCTATTTTTCGCTAATTTTTTCAAAAGACAAAAACCTAATTTTTTTCGAAAATTGAACTTTTTCACGAAAAATAAAAAAATCATAACTTTTTCAGAAAAATCAAAATTCAGAAAAATAGATTTTTTCAGAGGGGGGGGGGGGGGGGGGGAGGTTACGCCGTGTAACACCCCGTTTGTTGTATTCAATTAATTAGGTTATTTTAATTAAATTATGATGTCTTGGTGAATTATTTTATGTTATGTGTTTGGGGGTAGATGGACTAAGATGAGAGAGCACACCCTTTAGAAATAAAATGAGATTTTTATTTAATTTTAATTGATTTAATCATTTAAATTGAGAAAAATAGAGTTTGGGCTAGAAATTAGAAGTTTAATCCTATTTGAAGTATGAGAGTAATTAGTAAGAGATAAGGGTATCATGAGTAATATTATAAAAAAATAATTAGGTTTCATTGATTTTGTTTAAATAGAAAATTGAGAGGAAGATATGTTTAGTTTTACAGCACGTGAAAATAAGAGAAAATTTAAGAGAAGATGCAAGGAAGGGTTTGGAAGTGGGAGAGCTAGGAGGAGACACCATAACCAAAGTGTATAGAATCATCAATTTTAAGGTAAAGAGGAGAACTGTTCATGTGTGGGTGCTTAGGCAAAGAGGATAGAAAGGGTTCCTTACCTTGCTCCAAGATTTTCTTTCCTTCTTTATATTGTTGATAATTGTGTGTTATCGATATGAGTTGGTGATGAATTTGTTATGATTGATGATATAAATATGAATTTCATGTACTGTTATTATGTTAATTGTTGTTCACGATAATTTGCCATGAGTATGATTGTTGTTGTTGAAAGTGATGAGTTTTGATTCCATGAACATAATTTTGAATTTGTGAGTAATTGAAGAATTAAGTTGTTAATTGGTGTGAAATTAACATGTTCATTGTGATATAATTATTGTGTATCGAATTTTGAGCATTTGACTTTTTATTGAATCGAAATCGAAGGTCCGGAAGGTATCCAATGGTGAAAAATTAGCAGAAAAACGCTTCAGTCTGGTTTGATTTGAATCACAAGTTTACACTGTGAAATTTGATTCGAATCATAGCCAGGTGGTCTCTTCCTGATTTGATTTGAATTACAGATTACACAAGATTTGAATCAAGACATATTTTGTCCAAAATATTGTTTTTATCATAACTTGAGTTTCGTGAATATGTTTGAGGCGCAATATGAAGCATTGGAAAGATAACTTGCAGAACTATTTCGTGGTGATGCCCTACGAGACTAAATGTGCATTTAAGGGAATGAATACATTATTTTGCTTAAGGTTAAATATTATGTGATAATTAACAATGATTATGCATGAAATGGTGAGTTTATGTTGAGTTGTGATCCATTGATTGATAATGAGCATTATTGAGTTTCATGGTGAGTGGCCATGAAACAATAAATGTTGAGTTATGAGTCTGGTTCAGAGAAGTGACTATGACGAACATTGATAGAGTTGAGTTTCATTACATGTATTCATGAGTTGTAGAGTTGCTCGGTTCAGACAGGGGACCTTGGGGAGGATCGGTTAAGTGAGGGGACTGTGGCGCGATGTAAATAAATAACTAACCTCAGGTCATCCAAAAGACTTGGTACCACATGCATATAGAGTTGAGTTACGAGTCTGGTTTAGAGAGGGTACCGTGGCGAGTATTGATAGAGTTGAGGAGTCAGGCATTGCATACATATCTGCACTGAGTTTGAGTTAGTTGTTTATATGAGCTGATGCGAGTGAGTAATTGATTGTATGAGTTGATTGGGGTGTTTTGTATGAGTTTATGTTCTCGATGTTGTTATGCTAGTTGATATGAGTTGTGAGACTGATAATATGTTTCTTTTCCATCATTGTTTTTTATGTACACTATCTGTATATGAATGTATTCTCACCCCTTTATGCTTGTTGTTGCGTATGTACTCCTCTGAGGTACAGACGATCAGGTATAAGAGTAGATTCTTAATGCTAGAGGATGGCGTTGTGTCTCTTTAGTTATTTATCATTTGGGTCTTAGAGAAGTCACTCTGATATGTAACACTGGGAGACTGGTTGTTCTATATTTTTTTGTTGCATGTCTTATTTCTTTGAGGATTGTTGAACCACTTTCTCATCTATTGTTGTTGATATTTTTACATTGAACTATTGGTTTTCCACTACGTATTTCTAAAAGTTTTAAATATGGTTCTTTTATGCTATGGTGAATCATGAGTGACACTCTATTTATTGAGTTATATTGAATTATTTTATTAAATGTCGAGTCGGGGAAATAGGGTGTTATATAGTTAGTATCAGAGCTGGTCGGTCCATTTGGTCTAGAATTTGTGAATTTTTTTATTTCCCTAGTTTAACACCCCATTTCTAACCCAGCGGATAACATCAAAATACAATCAGAGTGCACAGAATTTGGACGCATGACGATCGTAAGGGTCCTGTGACGGTCGTCACACTACCAAAAACCTGGGAGTCACATTTTCAACTTATAGAAACATACATTTCACAACTTAATTAGACAGCATGCATTTAGTAATGATACATAGCACAAAAACTTGGATGAACATACAACAACTTGCTTAACATCTCGATTACAAGGCATCTTATTAATTTGCAGCGGAATATAAAACATTTCCAACATTTATAATGATTAAAGAAAGACCACGAAACTTGTAGCAACTCCATTAAAATTTAGCAAGTAAAAGTCATACATAGATTCAACGAAAACAACTAGTTCAACCATAGAAATCAGCACTACCGATTCACCAGTTTAGTGCGTACAACTAACATTTAGTACTCGACAGTAACAACCAATTAAATTAAAAATAATCAGTAAAATTCAGCAACAAGAAAGTCAAATAAAACAGTAATATTCATCGTTCATCCCCCCAAGAGTGCTACGTATCAGAGCGACCGATGACACTTTAATGGAAAGCTACACTCTATTCCTGATTACCTGCAAATTACCACCAACGGAGGTAATATATAATGTAAAGGGGTGAGATATCAACAACATAACATAACGCATGATAAAACTCATGTCAGAATATTATCACAGCATTATAATTCCAGCAGTTCGCAAAATATTATCAATAATTAAACCGCAACAATTCGGTATTCATATCCACAACCATTATCATTAAAATTCAGCAACTCATCAATTACTCGCAATTGCATAACGACACAACTCAACTATGCACTTCAACAAATGCGACTCAACTATGCAACTCAACTGTGCATATGCATGTGGTACCATTTTGGAGCCAACACTCCACAACTAATTTATTTGCCATTAAAGGCCAACCGTCGCCAATCCAGGCCAAATGATATGCTATGAGACGCAACTATTATGGACTACAACGCAACAACAGCAACCGTGCAACAAGGCATCAAGCCTACAACCAATTATCCATAACAGAAACATCATTATTTCACATACATCATATACTCACCATTTCAACATAATCAAATGAGAATACTATAACAACATTTTCTCAGCAGATGACATAACAATTTCATATGCATCAGGTATTCATCATTTCAATCTATTCATGCAAGGGAACAATAGCAACATCATTATCAACAAGTAAGAATTCAAGACATTTCTGCAGAACGGCATCACAACTTCTACATACTTATTTATCTACGGGTTACGGTAAAACTCCATTAATTATGGAACGACAATTCACGAAATATTACACAGACCAATGACCGACCATACTATTTCGACACAGACAACCCTTTATCGTTAACATTTACCAACCTACGGAACCAAACCCATGATTCCATACCCTTCATGAGTTCCATCATACCCTTGGTTATAGAATTGAACCCCACCCTTACCTTGGAATTGAGGTCAATCCTAACTTCCGGTTCTGGTTTATCTCCACGGTGACTCCTCTGCCACAGCCTTGCAAATTCTCTGATGGATACTCTACTTCTGTTATCAGCTTCTCTCAGCCACTCTCTTTCTCCCTTTTACGATTTTTCTTTTGCAAAATTCGCCAATTGCATTGAGCGTAAGGGAATACGAGAATGCGTTACTAAACTTTCAGCATTTTCGTGGCCACGTTCCAATTTTGCCTAATTGAATTTTCGTTAGTATGACGACCGTGACGAGTGTCACGACCGTGAAGGCCATGACGGTCGTAAGGGGTTCATGACGTTCATAACGATCGTGACAACCGTCACATTCCTGTGACGACTCTCACATCAGCAAAATCTCATTTTTCCTAGACAGAACATCTCTTTAGCTTTCCAACTCTTTGAACGGGGACTAAAACCGACTTACGGATCAAGAGATATGAATTTTCGAAGTTTTCCCTAAGACTGCTACAGGATTTTGCACTTTTGCCCGAAAATTCGACCGATTCAATTCCTTTCTTCGAGACAAACACATACTCAAATACGACTACGACACAACGAGACACGACAAAGTCATAATTAAATTTAATCAAAATAAAATGGGTGTTACAACTCTCCCCTACTAAAAGAATTTCGTCCTCGAAATTACCTCAATCAAACAGCTTGGGATAAGACTCCCGCATCTTGCTCTCCAGTTCCCACGTCAAGCTTTCGCCGGCAGCTCCCAACCAAACCACCTTCACCAAGGCAATCTCTTTTCCTCTTAATCTCTTCACCTCACAATCATCAATTCTCATAGGCCTTGTCTCTACAGTAAGATTATCACGTACATGTACATCGTCCATAGGAATGACATGCGATGGATCTGAAATATACTTGCGGAGCTGCGACATGTGAAATACATCGTGCAGATTCGATAAATTAGGCGGCAGCGCCACTCGATATGCAACCTTTCCAACTCTGTCCGATATCTGGTACGGGCCAATGAAACGAGGAGTGAGCTTCTTAGACTTCAAAGCTCTACCAACTCCAGTCACCGGCGTGACTCTCAAAAACACATGATCTCCCGCTTCAAATTCTAAATCCTTCTGGCGCTTATCATGATAACATTTCTGCCTACTCTGTGAAGCTTTCATCTTTTCTCGAATCAACTTCACCTTCTCGGTAGTCTCTCAAACAATCTTCGGTCCGAGTACCACACTCTCCCCCGATTCATTCCGATACTAGAGTGATAACTGTTATTATACGTAAACTCTATCAACGGAAGGTAAGTATCCCACGAACCACCTTCCTCAAGAACACATGCTCTCAGCAAATCTTCTAAAGACTGAATAGTCTGTTCAGTCTGACCATCTGTTTGAGGGTGGTATGCTGAACTCAACCTCAACTTAGAACCCAAAGCTTCTTGCAGACTCTTCCAAAATTCAGAAGTAAACCTCGACACAATACACAATGGAACACCATGCAACTTAACAACAACTCTAACATAAATCTCTGCCAACTTCGATACTGGAAAAGTGATGTTAATAGGAATAAAGTGAGTTGACTTTGTAAGCCTATCAACAATCACCCAAATAGAATCACATCCTCTCAAGGTATTCGGCAAACCCGTTACAAAATCCATTGAAATGTTGTCCCATTTCCATTCTGGAATCTCTAACGGTTGCATCAACCCAGCAGGTTTCTGATGCTCAACTTTCGACTTCTGACAAGTCAAACATGCATAAACAAATCGTGCTACATCACGCTTCATACCAGGCCACCAAAACAGATTCCTCAAATCACTATACATTTTCGTCGCTCCTGGATGAATACTCAGCTTACTTCTGTGACTCTCTTCCAAAATCGCTTTCTTCATATCTGCACTATCAGGAATACAAATACGACCACGAAACCTCAAAACGCCCTGCGCATCCAACTGATACTCATTATTTTCTGAATGATCTACTCCAGGCATTAAATCTACAACTTCACATCTAATTTCTGAGCCTCTCTGATGCTGTCCAGAAAATCATTATTAATCTTTAACATGCCCAACTTTACACTCTTCGGCGTTACTTCGCAAACTAAACTCAGATTTCTGAATTGCTCAATCAATTCCAACTCTTTAGCCATCATTGTTGACATATGCAAAGTCTTGCGGCTTAAGGAATCAGCTACAACATTAGCTTTCCCCGGATGGTAATGTAAACCAAAATCATAATCTTTTAACAGTTCCAACCACCTTCGTTGTCTCATGTTCAGTTCCTTTTGATCAAACAAGTACTTCAAACTCTTATGGTCACTGAACACTTCGAATCTTTAACCATAAAGATAATGCCTCCAAATCTTCAGCACAAACACAACGGCAGCAAGTTCTAAATCGTGCGTAGGATAATTCTTCTCGTGGATTCTCAACTGTCTTGATGCATAAGCAACTACTTTATTATTCTGCATGAGCACACCTCCTAAACCAAACTTAGACTCATCGCAGTATACTACAAACGATTCTTCTGCATTAGGCAAGGTCAACACCGGAGCAGACGTCAACCTCTTCTTTAACTCTATAAAACCTGCTTCGCATTGAGCATCCCACATAAAGGTTTTCCATTTACAAGTCAACTTAGTTAACGGAAGGGCCAACTTAGAAAAACCTTTAATAAACCTTCTGTAATAACCGGCAAGTCCCAAAAAGCTTCTAATTTCTGTTGCCGACTTCGGAGTTTCCCATTGTAACACAACATCAACCTTAGATGGATCTACATCAATTCCACTACCTGATATAACATGACCCAGAAATCCAACTTCTTCCAACCAGAAGTCGCACTTCGACAGTTTCGCCAACAACTTCCTTTCTTTCAACACTTGCAGTACTAACCTCAAGTGCCCAACATGCTCCTCTTTCGACTTAGAATAAATTAGGATATCATCAATGAATACTACCACAAACTGATCCAAATACTCGTGAAAGATACGGTTCATGTACTCCATAAAAACTCCCGGTGCATTAGTAACACCAAAAGGAATTACCGTAAACTCATAGTGTCCATATCTAGTTCTGAACGCCGTCTTCTGAACATCATCATCTTTTACCTTAATCTGGTGATACCCTGACCTCAAATCAATTTTACTAAACACCCGCGCCCCAACCAGTTGATCCATCAAGTCATCAATTCTTGGAAGCAGATATTTATTCTTAATTGTCACTTTATTTAGTTGTCGGTAATCAATACACAACCTCATACTGCCATCCTTCTTCTTTACTAATAATACTGGAGCTCCCCATGGCGATACACTTGGTCTAACGAACTTCTTCTCAAGTAAGTCTTCCAACTGTTTCTTCAATTTCGCCAATTCAGATGCAGACATCCTGTACGGTGCCATGGACACAGGTCTGGTACCAGATACAAGATCAATAGAAAATTCAATTTCCCGTTCCGGAGGAACTTCAGGAATTTCATCTGGAAACACTTCCGGAAAATCACAAACAACTTCTAACTCATCAATTATCGCTTGATTCTCAACGGATAATGAAGCCACCAACGCAAACACCTGAGCATCTCCTAGCAATATCTGCTTCATCTGTTTCGTAGTTATCAAACGGGTTCCCTCCTCCTCAGGGGTAGAAAACCTCACCGACTTATCAAAGCAATTAATATGGACGCAGTTATACTCTAACCAGTTCATGCCTAAAATTACGTCTACCCCACTTAGTGGCAAACAGACTAAGTCAATCAGGAAATCTCTATCAAACATTGACAGAGAACATTTCAAACATACAAGAGATGTAGTCACTGATCCCTTAGCTGGAGTCTCAACTACCATCTCCCCATTCATGTGAGATAACACAAGACCCAAACGTTCAACACAATCAGCAGCAATAAAACAATGAGAAGCACCAGTGTCAATAATAGCAAGTAAAGGAGTACTATTAATGAAACAAGTACCTTCTGTCGCTTCCGCGAAAATAAGGTGCCGGCAAAATAGAAGAGTCGCCACCTTTCGTTTTTTATCCCTCAAAACGGGAAAGGAAACGATCGGAAAAACCTGACAAAAGGGTATAAGACAAGGTCATCACAACCGTTGTCTGGGCTCGGGAGTCGGTTACGCAAGGGGAAGGTATTAGCACCCCTCACGTCCATCGTACTCGATGGGATCCACGCTTGTTGTGTTTATCTGACGGGTTGGTTTTATCTATCTACCTATCAAGGCTAGTCTGAAAAGAAAAGAAAGTGACTCGGCAAAGCGTCGCGCTTTATGCCTACGTATTCTCATCAGAGAATGAGAAATCAGAGTCAACGTAGTTCGGCTAACTACGGGTTACGGGGAAGGTGGCTCGCCAATACATCAGTATTGTGCCTACGTACTCTCAACAGGAATGAAAGATCAGAGCTTACGTAGTTCGGGATGATACGGATTACGGGAATTCAGATTCATCTGTTTTATCGAGTAGGGTTAACAAACAGTTCCAGCAGTTTGGCGTACGCAGCTCGACCCTTAGAGACTTAGGCGTTACCGTTTGCGGTAGAACTGGGAGTTAACGACACTCTTTTCTTCAGAAAAGCTTCCTTTGAATTATGGGCCCACGGGGCAAAAGGTTTGAAGTTTGTTTTCTGTCTTTTACGAAAGAACTATTTTTTTATGGGCGTTTGCAACCAATATCGCACTAGAGACTATGACCTGAGAGTGAATGCGTCGCATGTCACCCAAAGGGTATCATACTAAACATCCAGACTGTTGAAAAGAAACTCTCCAACAATCCTTTCTCAGATAGCTTAAGGCTCGTAACGTACGACGTCAGTTAACCTTTATTACTATATTTTGATTTGTTTGAAGATAAGAAGAGAGAGGGACAACTACGGGGAGACTATCAAGTCCTAATGTTGTCATGCCAAGGATTCATCCTATGGTTGGGGTTTGAAACAGGGAACTCCTAGAAGTTATCATGCATAGGTTTCAACCTAAAGTTCTATCATCACTTCCTTATCAAAGGAAGTGAGATTCCTAGGGGATCATGTCAATGATAAACAGAAACAGATAAAGCATCAGCTTAAACAGTAAACAGTAAATGACTGTAAAATGCATGCAATGCAAGTGAGGGAGGAAATGTGTGTGGGGCCTCAGCCTCCACAAGCTCATCTCAACCTCAAGCCAGATATGAATAACTGCCATCATACAGAAGAAATGACATACTATCAAGCAAGATATGAGTAACTGCAATCATACAGAAGAAGTAACATGCTATCAAGCAAACACAAACCACATAGGCAAGGGAGCTGGGCTCTACCAAATACCAGCAAGCAAAGCCATACAGTAAAAATACAAGCAGAGGGAGCAACTCAACCTCTAGTGCAATCATGCTCCTAGCTTAAATCAATCTAAATATGAACTTATTCTAATGCATCAAGCAAATCAAACAGGTCACATCAATACAATTGCACAGAAAGCAAACAGACAAGCAGATCAGCAGCTTCTACAACTTCACAGCAAAGCTCCTCTGACATCAGTTCAGTCCTCAGTCTTCAACTGCTCTTCAAGACTATCATCTTCAATAGCAAGTGTCAACTTGCTTCTTCAAGCCTCTAAACTATCAAACATAAGTATCAACTTATCCTCCAACTTCAAGCTTCAGCTCTTTCTTCAATCTCCATTCCAAAGTAGATTCCACCTTCAGGCCTCAATCCTAATTGCAAGTATCAACTTGCTCTCCAACTTCAAGCTTTAGCTTCTTTCTTCTGATCTCAACTGGATTCTCTTCACAAGTGTCAACTTGATCCCCTTGATCCTCAAGCTTCAGCTCCAAAGGTAGTATTCAAATATAGAGAAGTATCAACTTCTAGCCTTCAATCTTCTTCAAGCAAGGAACTCCATCCTCTAGCAATAGAGAAAGATTCATCTAACAAGAGCAAAGTTTGGATGATTGGTAGCAGAGTGAAGACCAAAGGTTACCACTAAGCACCCCATCATCAGAGAAAGGGACCCTCAAAGGTTCTACCAACTTGTAAAGAGCCACACATCCTACCAAAGGAGGGATGAGGCCTTTACAAGGGGACCTTACATCATAGGGAAGAATGGAAGTGATCAACACCTTCCATGTTTATGAAAGAAGAGGATCTATCTAGAAGCTCTACCTACAAACCCTAATGTTAACACCTAATCAACACTACACCAAAAGAAGGGAAGATCTTCACATCCAAACTTCTTCAAGCACTCCATTGCATCTTCAACTTGCCTTCATCCTCAACCAAGCGTAAAAACAACACAAGCTTACTCTAAGGGAACTTAAGGGGTTAATCTCGTCAAATTAGTGCATTAGAATCATCTAAAGTTAGCACCTAAACTAAAATCAAACAAAAATAGTAAAATACATTGTAAATTCCTACAAACGTTCCTAAGGGACCCTAATTCAATCATGAATCTACCATACAAAATTCATAGGTTGAATCATCCACCAAGTTCTAGATATAAAACCTAAATCACAAGGTATTAACCATAAACCCTAAAAATGGAGCTCCTAAAGTTTCAACCTAAAACTACCACTTACATTCATCACAAAAATGTGAGAAAAATCTAGGGGGAACATGAATATCTATGCTAGATATACACAAAAACTCAAAGCAAGAATCATCATCAAGTGCTCAAACCAAATTCAACAAAACAAAGTATCAACCATGATTATTTCAATATCAATTAAAATTCAAAAAATGCTAATAAAATAAAAAATGCATGAAATATTAATATTTTTTATCTAAACAAAACTAGATTCAATCATGAATCAATGGAAAAAAGAATGGAATCATTTGAATTATTTTTCAATTTTTTATGGATTATTTACCAAACTATGTAAAATGAAGAAAATAAAAATGGAAAATAAGAGAAATTGATAAGCGTGCGTTGCAAATAGCAAATATTTCCAGTTTAATTCAATGCTGGGCCCAAAAGGGGGGTGTTGGTATCAACCAGTCCAAAGCCCAAGCGCCAATTCTCAGCTCACAAAAATTGAAAGAAAAAGTTACACAAGAAGACTCGAACCCAGGCGCCTTTGGTCTATGCAGCGAGGCATACAAGCCTGAAGTTTTCAACTTATCAAAATGATGCGTTGCAAGGCCAGCTTACGTGGCTCTACGAGAGCACTAGGATGAAGATACTAAGTCAAGTTCTTCACACAAACGGATGATGGAGATTATGTCTTCTCCATTTCAAATTTCTGAAACTTCCTCCACCTGCGCGCGCGAAGGTCACCGCCGGTGACTCTTCCGGTCACCATCAAGCAACCCTAACTCTCTCCACAGGCCACCATTCCACATGGTTTCTACATGAATCTTGCCCTAAATTTCCTCAGGAATTCAACCATACTACTCAATCGTTCTAAAAACTCAAGAATCCAAGAATAGCAATCTCAACCGAAAATTGCATAAACCCTAAATTGTCACTAATCTTCAAATTAATGATCCATAAAGCTTCTAGCAATGCTCTACAATGCATCTAGCCTATCAAAACCTAGCCAAACTACCTGAATCATGCTTCACGATGAGAATTACATACCTGTAAATTTTGAATGCACAGAGCACTGAAACCTTCAAATCAACCTCCAAGAATCTCCAGATACCTTTACTAACACCAAAGGAAGCTTCTGTATGCAACAAATTGGATTGAAACTCTCTGAATTCTTGGATTCGATTTTGACTCACAAGCTATGAATTCAAGTTGCTCCCTCACGATTTTGCTATGATCTTGGCTTGAATTCTATCTGGAATCACTCATACACTCTAGAGGAAGATGTTGAAAGCAAGAATTTGAATGGAAATGGATCAAAAGTGTGTAACCGAATTTGATTTGCAAGAGGAAAATTCAGAACTCAATCTCTTTTTTCTCTCCCAATTCTCACCAACCTTGGCCCTGATCCAGTTCTAAAGCTTATATAGAACCAGTAGGAATGGTCTAGAAGTTCCTAGAACCATCTATATGAGATATCCAATATCTCTTGCTTTTGAATTTCTCATCTCATGCTCATCCATGGCAGCCCTGCTTGCAGCTTGTTTATCACCTCATTCTCATCCAAATTCTCCTCAAATGAGATTATGAAGGTGTTTGAATGGATTGGAGCATTGGTCTTGCACTTGTGCATAGTTTGGTTTATGTAACTTACATCATAAGCAATCAAATGCAAATCTTTGAATGGGGCCTCAAATGAAAAAACCAAAATTGCCATTGTCTTTAAAATGCATTTTACAATCAAAATGACCTATAAGTTTGTCTCATTTGGTCACCAAATGAATTATTTGAATTTTTGACCATTAAATCCTTTTAATTCTTCCTTTTTTCAAAATTTCTTGAACCAAGTCTCTCCTTGAGCCATTTCAATGTCTCCTTGATGCATGGTCAAGGTTAAAATCCCATTTTGAGAAACTTTCTAGTTGAACCAAACTTCATTTGAGACCTCTAAGTTGGTGAAAATGGCCTATGATCACAAATGACCTATAATCACCAAATGTCCAAAATACCCTTGACTTGTCAAAGCCATAACTTGAGTTCTACAAATCCTATCAAGGACTTCTAGTACTCTATAGAAATATAAGAGAATAAGGAACAACATTCATGTTGACCAAAAGTTCATAGGAATCATCCTTCTAGGGAAAAAGTGCCATGCAAGTTGGGTAACTTTCAAGCTCCAAATTCACATACCTCAGATGACTTGTAACTTGTCAAAGTCATAACTTGAGTTCTACAAATCCTATCAAGGACTTCTAGCACTCAAATTAAAGCTAAGACCATGCTCCACAACAATCATGTTGGGGGAAATATGAGATGACAATCATATCTTGAGCTAAATTGCCTTGAAGATAGGGGTCAAACTAGGGGATTTTACACTGTCAAGCCTTAGAAACCCTAGCTTGAAACTTCTCAAACTCTTCAATCATGATGAGTTGACCTTGGAATCATCCTTAGAACATCTCAATGTATCAATCCATGATCACATGGCTCTTGGATTAGGTCTCAACCTTCTTCCAATCATCAGTTGACTTAGGGTTGACCTAGTCAAACCCTAACTGCACCACTCATGGCTGAGGCTTCTTAATCTTGCACAATGACCTGTCTAGACCTCAAAGTGATCTTCAAAACTTCTCATGAGCTCTATCAAGACCTCAAGTCCAACCTCATGGCTTCAGAATCATCTGATGGCTTTCCACAACTTTCAAGTTAGGAGACCTACACACTTGGCTTTCAATCACTCTCTCTGAGGATCTTTTAACTTCTCTGACAAGGATATCAACCCTTGAGCACTTGAATAACCTTCTTGGCTAGCCTCACAATCTTGTATAGCTCTTTATTGGTAATCATACCTCTTGATCTCCTGCATACATGTCAATGAAATGCAAATGATAATGCTAATATGAATGAAATGAAACACAAGCTAGGTAAAGAAATGTTGGGCAAATTTTAGGGTGCAACAGCTGCCCCTATTCAAGCGGCTTGAACCTGACTGGGTGAGAAGCGAACGACTCTCAAACAATTAAGGTAAAAGACGGTTGAATACCAACAAACCCGAAAATTTTCCAACTGCACAAGTACACGGTACTCTGGTGGGGACAAATCTTCGGAAACTGAAATAATAGCTGCACGGCAACTAGCTGGGGAATTGGTCACACGGTAATTGGTGAAGGGTCTAAGCTCAAATCTCCATCAGGATGATCATCTGACTTTTCTGTAGATCTTCGTCCTCAAGTCATCAAGGGATCACCAGTTACACGGTAACTGGTAATGGATGGTTGATCATGCCTTCAGGCATTCTGCGTCATAACAGAAGAATTCCTCGGGACTTATCAGGTCATTAGGGACTCTTTTTTTAACAAACAAGTTAATTATGCCATCGGGCATTCAAAGAAATTCTCGGGCGTCAGCCGGACTTTGTTAGTAAGTCGGGAATAGAATCCTCGGTCAATCATGAACCAAATAAGGATATACAATCTTTTGCCATCAGGCACTCCGCATCAGCTGAGAGGGCTACTTTGACATCGCAGTTAGACTTCATCAATAAGTCTTCAAATGGAATCCTTAATCAATCAGGAACCACTAAGGATACACAATCTTTTGCCGTCAGGCACTCTGCGTCAGCTAGGCAAACTGCTTTGACATCACAGTTAGACTTCATCAGTAAGTTAGGGGTTTTGGAACCGCGGCCGGACTTCAATCATCAAGTCTTCAAGGGAAGTTTCAACTTCTCGGTTTCAAAACCTGCTGGAGGATTTCACATCTCCGCTGGGGATTCTGGAGAACTATCAAGTAACTCTGCTTCGGGGCTTCAGAAATCATTATGGATGAATCAACTCTGCTGAGGACTTCAAGAATCATCTTGGGCGAGCGACTTCGCTGGGGAATTCAAGAATCATCCTGCACCAAACAACTCTTCTGAGACTTCAGGAATCATCCTGGGCAAACACCCTGCCGGGGGACACCTGCAAAACAAGAACGGTAACAACCTAGCTCATGTTTCATATGCATATGATCGTCAATGGCGTAATGCTCCGCACGGTGGAAATGCTACGCATTTTTTTAGGGTAAATGCTATGCAATCATGCAAAATGCTATGACCCCATCAGCAAAATAAATGCTGAAGGGAGAATCCTCCTGTCAAGGAGAAAGAACCACTCTGGTGGGGGAAGGAATCATCCTGCCGAGGAGAAGAAGTCACTCCAACCTCAATTGGATTCCGCCTGAGGAACGAACTTCAGTTGACTGCTGCAGGGGAATAAAGCTCTCCGAGAACTTGGACTCGCTCAACCGGGTATTCAAACCACAAACTGCTGAGGAAACGATGTCAATTGCAGAAATAAACTGCACGGCCTTCGCGGCTAAAACTTTCCTGGAGATAACGACTCCGATGGGGAAATACAGCATCAGCTATTTAACACTCTACTGGGGAGCACCAATCATGGCCTGAACGGCTTCCAAGGACTCGGCTCTCTTGGGGAACTGCAGACTCAGCTGGGGAAGAAGGAATCGTCCTGCTTACAGGGGAGAGTACAACTCTGTGGGGAATTTCAATTCCGCCGAAACCTTCCGCCTTGAACTTTTGAAAGCCGCATACTTCAGTATATGACTCAGCTGGGGAAACGGCGATCCTTCAGGATACATCTGGTTGGGGAGAGAATCTTCTCTGCTTGGTGAGACATATTAATGTCTACGATCTCATGTTCAGACTCCATGGGGAGGTGCTGCTGAGCTTGCTGGAGAGGAGGAATCATCCTGCTTAGGAACGCACACGGCGTACTGCCCGGAATAGGCTATACCTGCAACAACACAAACAAACAGACAAGATACCCTTCTCAAAGGGACCTATCAAGGTTATCATCTTGTGACAATGTTCCAGTAATTCATTGTTTCAACAATCAATGGCCTAGGCCAGTAAGTTGATGTATGCGCATTTTATCAAAAACATCGGCGTTCTTTTTCGCAAACAAAACAAGTAAATGCTAAACAAGCAAACATGACTGCTGAATAGTATACATTTCATTGATAACGAACCCCTGAATGGGAAAAAATGTTTTACAATAGATGCAAGCCCCTGGAATGAGGAAGCTGCGCAAATATAAAACATAAATATACATCAGTATATACACAAATGTCGACAATGAGGTGCAGACGAACACCATGAGTTGATCCCTCTATGACCCACTCGACTTCGATACTTCTCCGACGCTTCAGCTTTAGAAGAGATTGATTCAGATAAACGGCCTTCAGGTTTTCCAAACCACTAAACAATGAAAGTCCACACGCGGAACGCAGTCATTTGCTTTTTCAAATCCCTAACTTTTGCCTGAATCGCCCTTCCGGATTTTCGATTCACCGGGATACCCTTTTCTGCCAAAGCCGCCCTTCCAGGTTTTCGACTTTGCGGGTGTACATTCTTTTCTTTCATATCCCTAATTTTTGCCCGAACCTTTTTCCCTTTTTTATGGTTCGCCGGGATGCCCCCTTTTTGCCTGGATATTCTTTTTCTTTCCAGCGGGTCATTTTTAAGCAAAGTATTTTTTAACTGCGTCCGCGTTCATCGGGGATTCAAAATCTTCACCATCCATCACGGACAACAACAAGGCTCCTCCCGAGAAGACCTTGCTGACGACGTACGGACCTTCGTAATTGGGAGTCCACTTGCCCCGGTGATCGGAGTGTGGAGGAAGAATCTTCTTCAGGACGAGATCACCCGTCTGAAAGCTTCTAGGACGCACCTTCTTATCATAAGCTTTCTTCATTCGGCTTTGGTACAGACGACCATATGCAATCGATGCTAATCTTTTCTCGTCCATCAGGCTGAGTTGGTTTAGTCGGTTCTTAATCCATTCTACCTCATCGAGTTTCACGTCAACCAAAACTCGTAAAGAAGGGATCTCAACTTCTAACGGTAGGACAACTTCCATACTGTACACCAGTGAGAAAGGAGTTGCCCCGGTTGATGTACGTACCGTTGTACGATAACCGTGCAATGCAAATGGCAGCATCTCGTGCCAATCTTTGTAGGTCACAACCATCTTCTGTACAATCTTCTTGATGTTCTTATTGGCCGCTTCAACAGCGCCATTCATCTTCGGCCGATAAGGAGATGAGTTGTGGTGTTCAATCTTGAAACTCTGGCACAACTCTTTCATCATCTTGTTATTCAGATTTGAACCATTATCAGTAATGATCCGCTCAGGAATTCCGTAACGACAGATGATGTCCCTCTTTATGAATTTAGCCACCACCTGCTTGGTCACATTAGCATATGAGGCTGCCTCCACCCACTTGGTGAAGTAGTCGATAGCTACTAGAATGAAGCGATGACCGTTAGACGCAGTGGGCTCGATCTTGCCTATCATGTCGATGCCCCACATAGAGAACGACCACGGGGAGGACATGACATTCAACGGACATGGCAGCACGTGAATCTTATCAGCATAAATCTGGCATTTGTGACATGTCTTCGCGAATTTAAAGCAATCTGACTCCATCGTCAGCCAGTAGTATCCCGCTCTCAGGATCTTTCTCGTCATAGCGTGCCCGCCGGCGTGCGTACCAAATGTGCCCTCATGGACTTCTTCCATGAGCATACTCGCTTCTTTCTCATCTACACATCTGAGTAGCACGAGATCGTGGTTTCTTTTATACAAAACTCCATCAGGATTGAGATAAAAATTCCTAGACAGCCTCCTCAGAGTCTTCTTATCCTGGGTTGATGCTCCTTCCGGATACTCCTTAGTCATAAGGAAGGTCTGGATATCATGGAACCATGGCTTGCCGTCGGAGGCTTCCTCGATTGCAAAGACGAATGCAGGTCTATCAAGACGAGAAAGGACAATTCTTGGAGCTTCATTCCAAAAATTGACTTTATACATCAAAGCCAACGTGGCTAAGGCATCAGCCATCTGGTTTTCGGCCCTGGGCATATGATGGAGTTCCACTCGATCAAAGAACGGAAGCAGCCTTCTGGCATAATTCATGTACGGCACCAAATTCAATTGACGAGTCTCTCACTCCCCTTTAATTTGGTTGACCACAAGCGCCGAGTCACCATATACATCTAGGTTCTTGATTCTCAAATCAATTGCTTCTTCTAGACCCATGATGCATGCTTCGTACTCCGCTTCGTTATTGGTGACTGGAAACGTCAATCTCGCAGTGAACGGGATATGGGATCCGTGGGGAGTCGTGATGATCGCCCCAATGCCACTTCCATAAGAGTTAACCGCCCCGTCAAATATCCATTTCCATTGGGATTTCCTATCTGGACCCTCGTCGGGCAACGGTTCATCGCAATCTTTTGCTTTGAGAAACATGATATCCTCATCAGGGAATTCAAATTTCATCGGCTGGTAATCTTCGATCGGCTGTTCGGCAAGGTACTCAGACAATACGCTTCCCTTGATGGCCTTCTGGGAAACATACTGAATGTCATATTTCGTCAACACCATTTTCCATCTGGCAATCCTGCCCGAAAGCGCTTACTTCTTGAAGACGTACTTAATCGGATCCATCTTCGAAATTAGCATGGTGGTGTGATTGAGCATGTACTATCGTAAACGTTTGGCAGCCCAGGCTAGTGCACAACACGTCTTCTCCAGCATCGA
Source organism: Lathyrus sativus (assembly GCA_963859935.3). Classification (NCBI taxonomy): domain Eukaryota; kingdom Viridiplantae; phylum Streptophyta; class Magnoliopsida; order Fabales; family Fabaceae; genus Lathyrus; species Lathyrus sativus. The sequence goes on from OZ012739.1 coordinate 345,791,570, forward strand.
GTAACGAGATTCACAATCTGTGAACTTTTTACTCAAGTAGTAAATGGCATGCTCCTTTCTGACCGTTTCGTCATGCTGACCGAGGACACACCCCATACTATTCTCAAGAACTGTCAAGTACATGATTAAGGGTCGTCCGGCCACTGGGGGTATCAAGATTGGAGGTTCCTATAGATACTGTTTTATCTTATCAAATGCCTTATGGCAATCCTCGTTCCAGATAATCGCCTGATTTTTCTTTAGCAGTTTGAACATTGGTTCACTCGTGGCCGTGAGCTGAGAAATAAACCTTGCAATGTAGTTTATTCTGCCCAGGAAACCACGAACTTCTTTTTCCGTTTTTGGCGCTGGCATTTCTTGTATTGCCTTTATCTTCGCAGGATCAACCTCAATGCCTCTTTCACTCACGATAAACCCCAGTATTTTTCCCGACCGTACTCTGAAAGTACACTTGTTAGGATTCATCCTCAACCTGAACTTCCTAAGCCTCTCAAAAAGCTTCAGCAAATTGACCAGGTGTCCCTCCTCCGTTTGGGACATCGCAATCATGTCATCAACATAGACTTCAATCTCATGATGAATCATATCATGAAACAAAGTGACCATTGCTCATTGGTAAGTGGCCCCTGCGTTTCAGACCGAAAGGCATTACCTTGTAGCAAAACGTTCCCCAAGGTGTAATAAACGTAGTTTTCTCCATGTCTTCCGGCGCCATCTTGATCTGATTGTAGCCGGAGAAGCCATCCATGAACGAAAATACGGAGAACTGAGCTGTATTGTCGACCAACACATCAATATGAGGGAGCGAGAAATCATCTTTAGGGCTCGCCCTATTCAAATCCCGATAATCGACGCACATTCGCACCTTACCGTCCTTCTTCGGTACAAGCACTATGTTGGAGACCCACGGAGGGTAAGTAGTGACCGCTAAGAAGCCAGCATCAAGCTGCTTTTGCACTTCTTCTTTGATCTTAACGGCCATATCTGGTCGTGTCCTCCTAAGCTTCTGCTTGACGGGAGGACAATCTTCTCGCAGCGGCAAGTGATGGACCACAATGTCAGTATCAAGTCCGGGCATATCTTCGTACGACCAAGCAAAGATGTCACTATATTCTCGAAGCATCTCGACCAATCTCTGCTTGACATCACTCTGCAATGCAGCCCCTATCCTGACGTTCCTGACAAGTTCTTCAGAACCCGAATTCACAATCTCAATCTCTTCTTCGTGAGGCAGAATAACTTTCTCTTCTTGTTTCAACAAGCGGGCCAACTCTTCGGGAAGGTCTTCGTCTTCATCAATCTCTTCTTCGGCTTGATAGATCGGGCAATCGAAGTCGAAGTGAGTCGTAGAAGGTCCAGAGTCGATGTCATCTACTATGTGGATCCTACAATAACAAGGGTTAAACTTAAAACAAGGATATGCAGGTTAGCACAAACCCCATTGTCGTTTTATTGTTTTTCAAAACAAATATAAAACAGGAATAACAGAGATCACAACATTTGAATACGAAGAAAAACACCATTTGATTTATTGATAAAATGCATGTACATAATCAAACAAGGCCCTGATAATAAAACCACTATGCCCCGGGTAGGACACAGGGTTGTACAATGATTGGAGAAAGTAAATCATTACTCTTTGCCTGTCACTTGGATGGTATCCCTGATGGACCAGTTGTCGAGGCTCTCGCCTGGTTTGCTCGGCTGGATCCAAGAGTCTAGGTCGCAATCGCTGTCCTCGCCGTCTTCAGACACTGCGTTGATACTTTCAAATATCACCCCGCCACTGGTAAACTGGATCGACCCTTTACCTCGCGACACACTGTGAGAAGAAGAGGCTTCAGCCGCAGGAGAGTATCCTAACCCAAACTTGTCTTTCTTGTTAGGTATCTCCAGAATTCGCCCCCAGCCTGGGGTGGATCCGGCTTGAACAACGGCTCGGGCTTCCTTGAAGGAAGAGAGAGTCATCTCTGGTTTTTTAGTGATTACAGGAGCCACGTTCTTGACTTTAACAGCTTCGAACGCCTGACATAGGGTTTCGTGGATTTCCCCATCCATCTCAACATACTTGAAGGACGACAAATGGCTCACCATTATATCTTCCTCGCCACATACAGTTACAATGCTGCCTCCGACAGCATACTTGAGCTTCTGGTGCAACGTGGAGGTCACGGCGCCAGCAGAATGGATCCATGGTCGGCCTAAGAGACAACTGTAGGCAGGCATGATGTCCATGATGTAGAAGACTGCGTCGAAAGTTTCCGGCCCAACTTGGATTGGTAGCGTCACCTCCCCGAAAACATGACATTTGGTTCCATCGAACGCTTTCACAACCAGATTACTGAGTGTGCAAATCAATCCTCGAGTATCTAACTTCATCAATGCTTTCTTCGGAAGAACATTGAGCGATGACCCTGTGTCCACCAACACATGAGACATAATCATTCCCCTACACTCTATCGAGATATGCAGGGCACTGTTGTGGTTTCTTCCCTTTGGCGTCAGCTCCAGGTCAGTGAACCCTAACCCGTTTCCAGCATTCACGTGGGCTACGACTCCTTCCAACTGGTTGACCGAGATTTCCTACGGTACATACGTGGCATTCAAAACCTTTAACAGCACGTTGCGATGTGCCTCAGAACACAACAACAAATTCAGGATGGAAATTTTCGAAGGCGTTTGATGGAGATGATCCACGATCTTGTAGTCACTCTTCTTAATCAACCTCATAAACTCTTCAACGTCTTTGACAAGTAAGTCCTTCTCTACCCCCCGAGGGGTTTCCTCAACGACTTTACCTTTTCCCTTATCGGTTACCTCAGCTTTGTCCGCTTTGTCCGCCACAATCTCGGGTGGAGCAAATACCCTTCCGTTGCGCGTGATTCCGCCAACTCCCGCTAGGTTATCCACCGACTACCCAAATGGTTCTAGGTCGAACTTCTGTCCGTTGCAGTAGACGTCTGCCCCATAGTGCCATGGGACCGCATTGGTGCTTTCAAAAGGTATCGGCCCAACTTTGGTGATGGTAATTGTGGGCGGTCTGGGTGCAGAAATAGTGATCGTCCGGCGAGGGATGGTGATGGTAGCAATCTCATCATCTTGCTTCAGCATTACCTCTCTAGATCCACATTCGGCCCTTCGGCTAAACTGCAAGATTCCTTCGGTCATCAGACTCTGAATCCCCTCTATCAGTTGTTCACATCCATCCGGACGAGTCGCACAACCCATACACAGTTCTCCACAGCCCGGAAAGAAACCTCTTTTCATCAGCTTGGCTTTAACAAAGCTAAGCGGTGTCTTCAGATCCTTGACGTCAGTCAACAAATCCAAGTTCTCGTCTTTAATAATGGCATTCACCCCCCTCCCCTATGATTCGGCATAGGGTTCTTCGTGACATTTGGCACATTATCTGAGAAATTGATGATCTTAGCATCCACCATGTCTTGCACCTTGTGCTTGAAGGCTTTGCAGTTTTCTATCGTGTGGCCTGGTGCCCCTGAGTGAAACTCACATGTTGCATTCGCGTCATAACCTGGCGGAGGTGCCCCTGTGAAGGGAGCCAAGATTCTCTTCTGGATTAGCTGTAACTAAAGCAGAGTCTGTAACATCTGAGCATAAGACATAGGTGGTGTCTCAAGGTGACGACTCGACAGAGGTGCCCTGTTCTGATACTTCCTGTACCCTTGCTGGTTCGGCTGCTGCTGCTGCTGCTGCGGTTGGGGTTGCTGGATAGCAGGGATGGTTATACTGGCCACCTGCTGGTGCTGGCCCTTACTTTTCCTTCGAGCGTTGGACACGGCGCTCGTCTCTCCTTCCCGCCTTTTGCCACCATACAGTTTCTTTCCTCCTTCAGCTGAGGATAGATCACCTTGAATTTTCCCCAGTTTGATCCCATTTTCAACGTGCTCGCCGGTGATGATGAGATCTGAGAAGCTCCCAGACATACTGCTGACCAATTTCTCGTAATAAACCCCTGGGAGGGTGGCTACAAACATTTCAACAAGCTCATGTTTGACCATCGGAGGCTAAACCCTAGCTGCCAATTCATGCCACCGCTGGGCGTACTCCTTGAACCCTTCGTTGTTCCTCTGCGACAAATTCTGCAGTTGGACTCGATTTGGGGCCAGATCACTATTATATTGATAGTGGTGCACGAATGCTTCAGCAAGTTCCTTCCACGTGCGCACACTGGTAGGCTCCAGACTCATGTACCATTCCAAGGATGGCCCGGACAAGCTATCCTGAAAGAAGTGCATCAGCAGCTTCTCGTCTTCCGAGTGAGCGGACATTTTCCGGTAGTATGATCTCAGGTGGACGCGAGGGCAAGTGGTGCCCTTGTACTTCTCAAAGTCGGGTACCTTGAACTTGGGAGGCACCTTGAAATCAGCAACCAGTCCTAACTTGGACATGTCGACACCCATAGTGTTCAGGTTCTCGAAATTCCTCATCTTGTCCTCGAGTGCCTTAAACCTCAGACATGCTTCAGCATTCAGCTCTCCTTCAGCACCCTTCTGTGAGAACAAATCGTCTTGACGGTCTTCTAACCATGGCTGAGGCTCATACAGATTTCCAACACCCGTGTTGCCGTTGCCCAGCCCAACATTGACATTAGCTTCAAAATTCCCATTACCGACGCCAGTCGTATTACCATTGAGCCCCATGTTAGCGATCACATTACCGTTGCCACTACCATTCCCCCCAGCCACGGGGACGCCGTTCTGAGGAGTTTCAACAGGTGGAGGGGTTGGAACAGTCCCACCATGGAGTACACCATTGCTATCAACCCTTGAAATCAGAGGCTGGACCAATGTTCTGAGCTGATCCTAGCCGTTGGCAACCACTTGCATGAGTTCCATGAAGCGGTCCATCCTCTCTCGGAGTTCTTGAACGTCAGTCTGTACTTGCTCCATAGCTCTAGCTTGATTTGCTCTGGTCGGATAGTGGTGGATTGGTCTTTGATCAATCCTGGAACAACCTAAAACAACCTGTATACACAAAAGGGTTAGAAAAACGACAAAGTGCTCGTTATGCAAATGCTTCATGCAAATGCAAACGTGTGTCTGTGCGTTAGGGAGATTTCCCCCGATCCTAGTGCCTGAGTGCCAGTGCTGATAATAAGAAGTCCGAGTCCAGTCATGGAAATAACATCTCATATATAAAGAAAGCCCATCAAGGCGGTACACAACGTCACTGGATACAAGCAAAATCAATAGCATGACCTCGACCAACAAGCCTGGTGATGGTCAGCATACAACAATGATCAAAACAAAAGGATTACAAATAGTCAAGCACGGCCACGGGCTCGAAACTCTTCTAACAGATCCCTCGTTTCTGGATGATCAGGCCGAGTGAGCAACCCTTCGACGAGTAACTCCCTCCGCATAATAGTGTATTGAGGACCTTCAACTGAGTCTTCCCATGCTCCTTCGCCGAAACAATCTTCTAACTTCCGCTTCTTGGATTCAAACGTCAGCTTGCGCTCCTTCAGGTTAGCAAGAGCTTTGTTGAGCTGGCCTTCAGCGGCATATCTGCGAGCGGTTTCTTCATCAAACCTCTTCTCACTAGCCTTCACCTGGGCTTTCAGCTTGGAGATCTGCTGTTTCAGTTTATCCTCCCGTTCTTTGCCGTTGGCTAGGGTGGCCTTCCAATGCTGATTAAACTTGGATATTCTCCGGTACGCTTCATCCAAGTGCTGCTTCTTAGTGGCCAGTACGTCATTGACAGCTTTGAAGTCCCGACCCAAGCGCTCATGCTCAGCCATCTGCTTAGTCAAATCTGTCCCTAACTGGTTCACCAGCTCTGTCTGCCTCTTGAAGGAATGGACAGCTTCACTTCTCTCGCTTCTGAGTTGAGCCAGTTCTTTCTCCAGTTCTTCATTTGCCTTTTTCAGCTCGTCTCTCTCATCTAACACCTGAGTGTGCTGCTGAATAGGCACGGTGGTAGGCTCTTCAATCACTGGAGGGCTTTCTGGCTGAGCAGGTGGAAACGGCATCCCTATGATATCTGCTCTGGCTCTGATCCAGATCACATACGGAGCGTAGGCTTGGCTATTACTTTTCCCCAGCAATGGTTTTCCCCGCTTACTGATACCATTCCAAGCGTGATGAATCTTAGATAACATATCCCCCTCTAGAAGACCAGTGAGGTACAAAGATTCCTGCACCTCTTCATCCTTCGGCGGAGCTCTCAAAGCATAAGCAAACTGTCGGACCAGCAGAGATGGATTATAATTGATACAGCCCTTCCTGCCTATCAAAGGCACGTTCAGAAACCCACTGCAGTTGAAGATAATCTCAGTACCCAACCTATCTCTATCAAACCAGGCAATATCCTCCGCTGACAGACTCATCAGACGCTCAGACCACTCAGCTGTGGCTGCAGACGAGGCAAAGGGACCCTTCTTGGGTAAGTGACTATCAAGCCATCTATAGAGTAGGGGTACGCAGCACGAGACGTTCTTACCCCTTCTGTTCTCGTTTTTGTAGTGGACGGAATGGTAGACATCTCCTATCAAGGTAGGGACTGGATTCCCTGATGCGAAGATGTGAAATGCGTCAAAATCTACAAAGTCAGGCATATTGGGGAACAGAATGATGCCATATATGCAAAGAGCGAGGATGGCATTGAACACGATCCAACAACCGTCTTTGGCGCACTGCTGGGCCTTTCCCACTAAGAACTGCAAGGAGAAACCGGGAACCCTGTTCCAACTAGACAAGACCAACTCGGAGGCATCCAGATGAAGTGAAGGAGCTAGACTAGCCAGGTTAGGCTCGGCATCCATATGAACAAAAGGCATCTGACTCTTGATAGGCACCCCTAACAAATCAGCATACTCCTCTAGTGTGAGTGCGAGAATAAAGTCCAGGAAAGTAAAGCATCTCAAAGGAGGATCATAGAACTGCAGCAGGGCGTGCAACCCATTCAACTCAAACACAGAGGGTTTACGAACCAGGCTGAGCAGTTTCCCATAAGACTTTCTGAATTCATCTCACACAGAATCATCTGCCAAAGCAATCAAACCAGTTAGCTGAACAACATCAGGGGTGGGGAGCTTGTAAGCCACAGTCTTCCTCAGAGAACCCATAATAGCACAACAGAAGGCAAGAAAACCTGAATTGGGAAAACGGTACCTGCAACACAGACACACGTTAATGAAATGCAAATGGGTATGCAAAGCAATGTAAAATGCAATCATGCAGCAGAAGATCAAGACGACTGTGCTGTTGAGGAGATGAAGGTGAAGATTCTGTATCAACAAAACCATAATACTGCTCTGTCAAGAACAACCATATCTCTGATGAGAAGAAAACCCTGATATCGGACTATAAATTCTGCTCTGTCAAGAACAAACACACATATGATAATAAGGACCTCTGATACAGGACCCTAAATCTGCTCTATCAAGAACAAACATACATTTTACAATAAGGACCTCTGATACAGGACCATAAATATGCTCTGTTAAGAACAAACATACATCTGACAATAAGGACCTCTGATACAGGACCATAAATTTGCTCTGTCAAGAACACATACATCTCTGAAGATAAGGACCTCTGATACAAGACCATAACTCTGCTCTGTCAAGAACACATATACATCTGATGATGAGAACCTCTGATACCAACAAAACTGATTCCCTATCAAGAAAACCAGGTAGTCTGAAGGTTAAGGTTTCCTGCAACAAACCCAACCCTGCTCACAGGTATGGACCTAAACTGACACAAGTTCGGCATCCTATACGGTCATCAGCGTCACAGACATTCAAGAGGGGTGATACGATACCCAGAAGGTGTGGCATCACCATCTCTTGAAGCGGCCTCACTCAGCTGAATTCTAAATGATCGGTCCCCAGAGTCGACAATCCTCCAAACCAACAACCCCTCAGGCCCAAAGGGCCGGAAAAGAAGTCAACCGGGAGAACCTCGTCTGAGCGTGGATTTCATGAGACACTAGTGCCTGCAAAGCAAGCACGCGCCCACTAATTTCCACAACTAATGCTAGGTACACTCAAGCCTGGGTCTGGCTTCTCACTCATCAGAATGCCCCTCCCACAGCAGCACAAATAATCATATCATACTGAAAATAAAGGGCGGGAAATAAAATGCGATAAATAAACACAACCCAACAAGTAATCATACAAGCGCTAGGATTGACTCTCGCAGGGGACGTTGGATCCCCAAACTGACTCGCATACGGGACGTTGGATCCCAGGAAACTATCAAGTCTCCCCAGCAGAGTCGCCAGCTGTCACTTCCGCGAAAATAAGGTGTCGGAAAAACAGAAGAGTCGCCACCTTTCGTTATTTATCCCTCAAAACGGGAAAGGAAACGATCGGAAAAACCTGACGAAAGGGTATAAGACAAGGTCATCGCAACCGCTGTCTGGGTTCGGGAGTCGGTTACGCAAGGGGAAGGTATTAGCACCCCTCACGTCCATCGTACTCGATGGGATCCACACTTGTTGTGTTTATCTGACGGGTTGGTTTTATCTATCTACCTATCAAGGCTAGCCTGAAAAGAAAAGAAAGTGACTCGGCAAAGCGTCGCGCTTTATGCCTACGTATTCTCATCAGAGAATGAGAAATCAGAGTCAACGTAGTTCGGCTAACTACGGGTTACGGGGAAGGTGGCTCGCCAATACGTCAGTATTGTGCATACGTACTCTCAACAGGAATGAGAGATCAGAGCTTACGTAGTTCGGGATGATACGGATTACGGGAATTCAGATTCATCTGTTTTATCGAGTAGGGTTAACAAACAGTTCCAGCAGTTTGGCGTACGCAGCTCGACCCTTGGATACTTAGGCGTTACCGTTTGCGGTAGAACTGGGAGTTAACGACACTCTTTTCTTCAGAAAAACTTCCTTTGAATTATGGGCCCACGGGGCAAAAGGTTTGAAGTTTGTTTTCTGTCTTTTACAAAAGAACTATTTTTTTATGGGCGTTTGCAACCAATATCGCACTAGAGACTATGACCTGAGAGTGAATGCGTCACATGTCACACAAAGGGTACCATACTAAACATCCAGACTGTTGAAAAGAAACTCTTCAACAATCCTTTCTCAGATAGCTTAAGGCTCGTAACGTACGACGTCAGTTAACCTTTATTACTATATTTTGATTTGTTTGAAGATAAGAAGAGAGAGGGACAACTACGGGGAGACTATCAAGTCCTAATGTTGTCATGCCAAGGATTCATCCTATGGTTGGGGTTTGAAACAGGGAACTCCTAGAAGTTATCATGCATAGGTTTCAACCTAAAGTTCTATCATCACTTCCTTATCAAAGGAAGTGAGATTCCTAGGGGATCACGTCAATGATAAACAGAAACAGATAAAGCATCAGCTTAAACAGTAAACAGTAAATGACTGTAAAATGCATGCAATGCAAGTGAGGGAGGAAATGTGTGTGGAGCCTCAGCCTCCACAAGCTCATCTCAACCTCAAGCCAGATATGAATAACTGCCATCATACAGAAGAAATGACATACTATCAAGCAAGATATGAGTAATTGCAAGATATTCCTTCTACGAAAGGTAGAGAGGACTCTAGAAATTGGTTTTCCTCTTACAAAAGGCAAGGAGGACTCCCGAACAAAAGGTTTGGAGAAAATGTTTCCTTCTACAAAAGGTAAGGAGGACTCCTGAACAAAAGGTTAGGAGAAAATATTCTTTCTACAAAAGGTAGAAAGGACTCCAAAACAAAAGGTTTGAAGACATGGTAACTCCTTATACATCAAGTAGAGGAGACTCCCTTGGGAGAATACGATCGTATTTCCTTCTTAAAAGGAAAAAAGGACTCTAGAACAAAAGGTTAGGAGAAGAAGTTCCTTCTACAAAAGCTAGAGAGGACTCCAAAACAAAATGTTTGGAGATAATTCCTTCTACAAAAGGTAGATAGGAGACTCCCTTAGGAGAGGACAATCGTACTTTCTTCTGCGAAAAGCAGAAAAGACTCCTGAACAAAATGTTAGGAGAAAAATTCCTTCTACAAAAGGTAGAGAGGATACTTACAAAAGGTAAGCTAACAAGAACCTGTACAAAAGGCACAGGAGGTCTTACTAAAGGCAAGTTGAATCTGTAGCGAAAGGTAAGGTGGAGATACTTCAGGAAAGAGACACGAAAAGACTCACAAAAGGTAAGTTAAGGGCAATAACCATCATCTTACAAAAGGCACAATGGCGGAGATGATATTTTTTAAGTATGACGACCATTCAGTTCTTGGCCACACAGGCATCAAGCGTCCAAATTGATCGAAAATATCCAAAATAAAGTTTTGTCGTGTGTAAAAGACAGCGAAGATGCGCTTACAAAAGGAAAGAGAAAGGGAAAGATTTCACGTGAAAGGCAATGAAATCCCTTACGAAAGGTAATGTGAGAAAATATCTCATGTAAAAGGCTCAGAAGGACTTACAAAAGGTAAGTGAATGGATAAACACTCTGAAAGGATCCTACCAGGATGCCCACAGGAAATTCGCATCTTTGGGAACGACTGGCTACTGTTGCACCCCAAAATTTGACCAACAATTATTTATTCATTGAGTGTTTGAAAGTTGATACCTTCATCAGACAGTTCAAGAGATCTTCAGAGGAATTGGTTGAAACCAGGGTTGTGTGCTTCATAGCTTGAGAGTTGTGGGTGCCCCTCAGATGATTCTGAGACTTTGAGAGTAAACTTGATGTTTTGAGGAAGCCTATGAGATGTCTTGATAGCCATCATGAAGCCCAGAGAGGTCATTATGCAAGAGTTCAGAAGATTCAACCATGAGTGGTAGAATTAGGGTTTTGACTGGGTCAACCCTAGGGTAACTGAAAATTTGGAGAAGGTTGAGACCTAATCCAAGGGCCATGAGATCATGGAATGATGTATAGAGATGTTATAAAGATGATTCCTAGACCAACTCATCATGATTGAAGAGTTTGAGAAGTTTTGAGTTAGGGTTTCTGAGGATTGTCAGTGGAAAAACCCTAATTTGATCCCTATCTTCCAGGCAGTTTTAGCTCTAGATGTGATTGATATCTCATCTTCCCCACAACATGAATGTTGTAGATCTTGTCCTAAGCTTTAATTTGAGTAGTGGAAGTCCTTGATAGGAGTTACAGAGCCCAAGTTATGGTCTTGACAAATTACAGGTCAGCAGAAGTGTGTGAATCTGGGTCCTTGAAAGTCACCCAACTTGCAGACAACTTTTGCCCTAGTAGGGTGATTCCTATGACTTCTTGGTCAACATTAATGTTGAAGAGCATCTTCGTAGCTTTAATTTGAGTGGTAGAAGTCCTTGATTGGATTTGTGGAACTCAACTTATGGTTTGAACAAGACAGGGGTATTTTGGTCATTTGTCAGTTATAGGTCATTTTAGCCAATGCCTAAAACTCCTATTTCCAAGCCTCAAATGGAAAAACTCAAAACATGAAAGTTGTTAAAAATGGTATTTTAAGTCTAGAAAGAAGGTCACAAATTGTTGTAAAAGCTCATAGAATGAGGTTACATGATTGGTCAAAAATGAACTAAAAATGGCATATAAGTTTGAAAAGTTGAATTTGAAAATTGATTTGGAAGATCCACAAATCCAAAATAGGTCATCCAATATATCATTTTGATTGGAAACATCATTTTGAGAACATTGGTTTAGCTAGAATTTTGAATTGGAGCTTTAAAATGAGTGATGCTTTGAAAAGTTAGTACTTGAAAAAGAAGGCAATGTTGGAAAACTTAACACAAGGCAAAACCAAGACTTATAATTGTGCACTCCTTCTCAATATCTCATGAAATGATATTTTAAGACCAAATGGTAAGGCATGAAGCATGGAATATGAGAAATCCAACTTGTCATCACATGAGAATTTCAAGAAACTTCCACCACATTCTAGATGAATCTAGACGCATCCAATGATCATTATAAGAAGGATGATCTTCATAGTGTTCAAGGTTGGTGATAGAGAGTCAAGCCAGAGCAGAAAGAGAGAGATACATTGCCATTAAAGAGCTACCTTCACAATCAAGCAACTTGAGTTTTCTTCCACTACAAGCCATCTCCACCATCACAAGTGCAAACAGAAAGTTTCTCATCATCCAAGGAACATCTTGAACCAATTCCAAGGCCTGCAAGCATCCCCACGAGCCTTCTCCATCATTACTTGACAGGTTCTTTCTCCTCCTTAATCCTCTTAATTTAGTTAGTTTTAGTTCATTCTTTAGGTGTAGAATTAATATGCTAGGATAGAAGATCAATTTCTGAGAGTTTGAGAGCTCTGCGTGAGGTTTCATGGCAGGTGAGTGATTCTTGAATCTTCAAGAACTAGTTGTTTAGGGCGTTTTAGTTAGCATGAGTTAAGTCAGATTGACTAGGGTAGCATGTAGAGCAGGTTCAGAGCCTTAGGTTGAAGTTTCACCATGGTCGATCTCAGGTGAACATGGTGGAACCATGATCTTGATGCTTTCTGTTAGAATTATCTAGGGCGAGTTAGGGGAAAGTGAGCATATGGTTGTGTTGCTCTTGAGTAGTAGAGCATTTTTTGTTTTGAAATCGTGTTAAACCATGGCCTGAGCAGAGAGAACCAGGGATTGGAAGATTAGGGCATGGAGGAGAGGGTTCTGAAAACCCTAGTTTTCGTTTGGGACGATGAAGGAGGTCCCTTAGATTGGCTCCAGAGTTTGACTCATTAATCTGATCCAACGGCCGTGGGCGAGTCTGAGAAAGAGAGGGAAATTTCAAATATTGGAACGCGGTCGTTTCATTAAGCAAGCCATTCTGGGCTTAGCTCGCTATTCGCACCCCCCCTATTGCTGGCCCATCTAATTCCAACTGGCGCGTGTGCTATTCATACCCCCCTCCCTTTTAATTGATTTAATTGTTTTAATTTTGTTTTAATATTTTTCTGTTTTGATTAATTCATAAATAAATGATAAAAAATGATTTTTTAATTCTTCTTTTTTCTATGATTAGATGATAATGTGTAGAAAATATTAAAAATAAAAATGGGATTTTATTTTTTAGTTTAGTATTTTTAATAGATTTTCCTTTTAAATAGCTTTTATAATGATTAGTTTTGTATCATGATTTTGTAGGAATTATTTTAAGACCTTCCCTTAGGTTTTTTAATCCATTCTTTTTTGTGCAATTAGATGATGAATCATAGTTCCCCATAGGATTTTTTTCTAGAATTTTAGAATTAATTTTGATTAGTTTAATTAGGGTAGATTTAGGGTATCCTAATTAGGGTTTAGGTTGTGCTTAGGTGAAGAATCATCTTTCTTTGATAAGTTTTGTCTTGATTTTTAGGTAGAGGCCTATGTAGATGTTATGGGTAGATATTGTAGACCCTTGTGAATAATTGTTAGATTTTTCCCCATTAGTTTAGTATTTTTAGGTATTTTCTGAAGTTGCCTGATGATTTTGTCTGCCCTGTGGTTATCTGTCCATCTTTGGGGTTCATTGTGGGGAATTTGTTGAGAGGCTTGTGTTGCCTTGAAGACCTTGTTGAAGAGCATGATGAAGAGAAGATTGTAGATCAAGATTCAGAGACCCAGAGCTTGGATTATTCCCTGTCTGTGAGGTTTGAGATCCTGAAGTTTGAGGGAAGTTCATGGTACTTTCCTGAGGAAGGCACTATGAATGACTTTCATTCTTTCTTCTCACCTCTTTCTCAAGTATCCAATGATGTTGGAGCCAACTTGTGAGTTTAATTTCTCCTGAGGAGGAATGTAAACTGATCACATGTTGTTGAGCCACATGGGATACAACTCCTAAGTGGAAGCCTCCTAGTACTTTCCTGAGGAAGGTCCTATGGGTCTATTCACTTAGTTCCATTAGTTTATCTAGGATTTCTCAAGTATCCAATGATGTTGGAGCCAACTTGTGAGTTTAATTTCTCCTGAGGAGGAATGTAAACTGATCACAGTTGTTGAGCCACATAGGATACAACTCCTAAGTGGAAGCCTCTTAGTACTTTCCTGAGGAAGGTCCTATGAGTCTGTTCACTTAGTTCCACTAGTTCAGATAGGATTTCCTAAATATCCAGTGATGTTGGAGC
>OZ012739.1:345806106-345829325 GCA_963859935.3 Lathyrus sativus
TGTGTGATGGTTATCCCTGTTTGGATCTTGGGTTCCTTTTTGCCTTGGTGCTATTCTGAGATGTCCCTGTGGCATATTTGTCTGCATCTTGCATATTATTTTTGTGTAACAGGTACCTCGGAGCTGTTAATCTGACTTCATGTATTCCGTTAGTTTGTTGCAATTTATACAATCAGATAGATCACAGGAATTCCCGCAAAATTATGGAGCAAGTTCAAGCAGAGCTGAGATAAGTCAAGAGCCGGATGGGGCAGTTCATTGCGGACAAGCAAGCGTTGCATTGGGATCAGAATACGCTCAGAGAGGAGAACCATCAGTTGAAAACTCAGGTGGGCTTAATCATGAAAGTGATAAGGAACGTGCTCATAAAAGAAGGTGACCAAGTTCATGAGGCTACAACAAAGATGCTTGTTCCAATTTTGTCTGTGGAACCTATACCAGAGCGTGATGTGTGTCAGAAATCTACTGCACAACTGGAGGTTCCGAAATTTCCGTGCCATCAGCCGCGTCCCGTTGCTCAGGAGAATCCCAGGATTATAAGATATGGTCAAAGGATAAAATCACAAGACAGAATGTTCGATCAGAACCCCATAGATTATGCTCAGTTGGTGCAACTCTTGCTCCAACTTCAGTTGGTTAAGCCTCGGACTTTGGCTCCATTTAGTGGCCAGCCACCACCAGGCTTTGATATCAATGCTCATTGTGATTTCCACTCTGGGGGACAGGGGCACAACATCGCGAATTGTAAAGCTTTTAAGCATAAAGTTCAGGACCTGATTGATTCGAAGACAATTGAATTCACACCGGGCGGCATGAACGTATCAGGCGAAGTTATTCTCTATCATGCAAAGGGGATGGATGTTCCTATTCCCTCATCTAAAGTTGCAGTAGGTCAAGAGTATATCCTACAATCTTTGGTGTAAGAATCTCCCTGCCCACAGCTGCTTCCTGTTCCTGGATCAAGCTTAAGGTTTAAAGTGCCTGAACAGAAAGAGTCCTCAAGAATCCAAACCCAGTCGCCGGACGTTTCTACTGTTCAGAGTCCACGACCTTTTGGGTCTTTGCAGCAAAATTATCAGTACCAGAATCAGAATATGCCTCACAACAATTTGAAAAGAAGGAATGCTTCTCTGCGTCCAGTGCCTATTTCGTACGATCAGCTGCTGCCGCACCTAGTTCGGAATTCTCTGGTGGAGCCCAAGGCTCTCAAAGCGGTGCCAGAACCTTACCCTCCCGGGTATGATCCTAGTGCTCAATGTGGGTATCATGGAGGATCCGCGGGGCACTCAACTGAAGATTGTGAGGCTTTTTAAGCCAGGGTACAACAGTTGATGGACCGAAGGTGCATATCCTTTCCAGGAGGAAGGTTGGTAGTACATCGCTCGTCTGATTGAGTTTGAAGACTTCAAGGGTCGCATCCCTTAGCAGCTAATCAGTGTGAAATCCCAGCTCCCAGAAGCTGGCAATTTTCATTTTATCCTGTTACTTCTTTATGTCTGTAATTTTCTCTCCTGTTTAAAGTGCAATCTCATTTGTAAAACTTGTTGTTTTCGTTTGATATTAATGAAATGAATATGCATGTTTTGATTTAATCCATTCGTGTTCACTAATTGTTTTTAAAGATGTCATACACTTGTTTAAGCGGAACCCGGGGAGGATGACGAAGTTTTAAGACGCGCAAGCTTCCGATTGTATGCTTTTGAAATAAAACCTGCTGATGATGTACAAGAATTGTTTCAAATTCCCAAACACCGGAGATATAAGGATGATAATCCCTTGTCAACCCCTTTGAGCTTAGTAGTAGGAGTTTCTTTCTGAAAACGAAAAACCCTAAATCTTAACCTGGGGCGGGGTAGGTGTCAGCTAATTTTGGCCGAGCATCCAAATTACAATAGGAGTGTTCCCGTTCGAGGAGCAATCACACCTCTACAAGTCGGGCCTAAAAAAACTTTTGAACCAACCCGTGGTCCTTTTAGCCCGAACTACGTTTGCTCTGATCTTTCATACCAGATGAAAGTACGTAGGCACAAGACGCGATGTCTTGGCGAGCAACCTTCCCACCTTTCACCCGTAGTTAGTCGAACTACGTTGACTCTGACTTTCCCATTGCACGAGGAAATACCTAGGCACAGAGCGGCGATGCTCTGCCGAGTCTTCTCTTTTATTTTTCTTTTGTCCCTTGACCTTTAGCTTGAATAAATGATCACCCTTTTAGAAAAACAAAAATGCATGGATCCCGTCGAGTACGACGGACGTGAGGGGTGCTAATACCTTCCCCTTGCGTAACCGACTCCCGAATCCAGACTTGGTTGCGGTGACCTCGTCTTTTCCCTTTTCGTCAGGTTTTTCCGATCGTTTCCTTTCCCTATCTTTGGGATAAATAACGAAAGGTGGCGACTCTTCTGTTTTTCCGCCGGGTGTTTTTTGCAGTTGCGACAGCTGGTGACTCTGTTGGGGATCTCTGGTTCCCTATGCGAGTCAATCCTAGTGCTTGTTTGTTTATCTTTGGGTGTTGTATATATGTACTTTATTTACTTTCGCATTTTACTTTCCCGCATTTATTTTCAGCATCATATGTCATTATTGATGTGTTGTGGGGATGGGATGTTCTGATGAGTGATAAGCCGGACCTGGGCTTGAGTACAAACCTAGCATTAGTCGTGGAGATTAGTGAGGGGCTTGCTTGCTTAGCAGGTATAGATTCCCATGAAATTCACACTCAAACGAGATTCTCTTTGATGACTTCTCATCTGGCCCTTAGGGCTCGACGAGATGTTGGATCTGAGGATTGTCGACTCTGGGAACCGATCATTTGTGAGTCATCTAAGTGAGGTCTCTTCAGGAGATGATGATGCCAAACCAGAAATGGTGAACGTATCATCATTTCTTGAAAGTATGTGACGCTGATGAACGCATAAGATGCCATACCTTATCAGTGAATAGGTCCATACTGTTGCACCCTAAAATTTGCCCACCGGTTTTCCGACTTTGACTGGCTTTTGCTTCGTTTTTTTATCTGCATATCATTTAGGTCGCATTTTTCCCGTGTTATCAGCCAGATTGAATTTACCAGGATTTTAGCCACTTTGCTCGCGTTTCAGGCGATCCAAATATTTCAAATAATAAGTTCAGTGTCGAAATCGAGCGAAAGTCGCTCTCCTCTTGATAATTCAGTCCGTGTTGATATTATCGACGCATTTCGGTGCTCGTCTGTCTTCCATGGCATTTTTACATTTTTATTGTTATTTTTGTCTTATTTAATTATTTATAATAGTTCTTGTTTTATATTTAATTATGTAGAGAATATTTTAAATAGGAATAGATGTTTTATTTTTAATATAGATTTTTATTTGGTTAGAGTTTATTAATTTTTAGAATATATTTTATTTTGAATTATTTATTTATTTATTTAGAGCTTCTTCTTAAATAGTTTAATATTTTCTTATTAGAAGAATACTTTATTAGAAAATAGATTAAGTTAGAATTAGCTAATTAGTTATTTTTTTAAGTTAGTTTTAGAATTAATTAATTTTAATTTAGTGTATTATTATTAGGATTAGGATTTATTAGAATATTGTAATTAGTTGTTATAGCATTTTTGTTATTAAGTCATTCAGCACATTTTATTGTTTTAAACCATGTTTATCTTTTCAATTAATCAACCATTAGTCCACCATACAAAAGATTGGCATGTACTCCAAAACAAAAGAAACTTGGTCCATAGAGAAGAAACGGTTGCCAAAACCGCAGGACAAATACAGCCAATACCAAGAAAGAAAAAAAAACCTCCTTCAACAAGTACAACACACCAGACAAAGCCAGCAACAAACAAAACAAACAACCAATACTAGGACAATAGCAGACCTGCTGTGTCTTGGTGCAAACCCACAGAAACCGTACGGTGAAAAAACCACGCGCATAATCCTTTTTCTCCAGCCTGTATCACGATTCTGGTACACAACCTCAAGCATTGAACCCCTCTTCAACCGTAAATGATAGCCACAACCACAAACCATTTTTTTGAAAGCCCACCAAAACACTTTAAAAGAAAACTCTCAGAAACAGAACAAAAAATTTGAAATGAAGAGGAAGAACTGAGATCTTCTCCTTCAAAAAAAATCTCTGAACCTTTAAACCACCATTGATGAGCTTCCCAAACCTTTCTCAAATCCAAGAAAACACCTTTATCAAACCACTCAATCTTCTTCACAATTTCCATCTTCTTTATTGCCTTGAAGGACAAAATCGAAAACTCATCCGCAACATCAAAGCTACCCCATCTAACAACCCAATCTTCAACTTTAAACTTTACCATTAAAAGCCTTCAGAAAATTTCAAACCACCGTTTCGTTCATCACCCAACAACACTTCACAAGACCTCCATAAACAATCAAACATTCTCCGACCATACAACCCATCTCACATTTTTTTTCAAACCCAGAATTGCTTCCAACTTCCAAACAAAAACTTAACAGAAACAAAACATGGAACAATAACCAAACAGAAAACTCATTCTGCAACGCACATCACAAACTCCATTAATCACCTCCGAAATCCCTCAACAAAAACCATCAACAATCTTCATCTCCATTGAAACTCAACAAACTCCACGCCAAACTCAAATCCCTCTTTCAAAAAACCAGATTCAAATCAACTGAAAATATCCACCAAAGAACCTACTTCCATCTCCAAACGGCTAGACCGTTCAAACCGCCATCAACCTTAAACTCAGAAACCTTAAACTCTGAAAAATATAACTTGTTCAACATTCTTAAAACACAAATCCTATCTTCATCATCTTCAAACGTCTCAACACCCCAGTTCACCACTTCCATCGAACCATCTTTCGAAACATCACCATCGTCACCCAAGCTCACAGTTTCACACCTACAAAAACCGACGGAAGCCACTCCTACCGCCATATGCTTCTTCCCGACCATCACCTGATAAACGCTCTGAAACCATACCTGCTTTCGTAAGAACCTCATCTCTGTGCCTTAATCACACGCCGCCTTGCCAAAATAACCTCGCAACTACCTTGAATCATTGATACGGAAACACAACGGTGACCTTCTCACTCAAAACAAACACCTGTTAAAAACCAAACATAAACCATATTCCCAGAACTCATCATCTTCAAACTTACCAATAACTTCGTCATCTTCTCATTTCCTCAGAAGTTCATCCAAACCAAAAACCTGCTTCATCATCTTCTTCACATCCTTCACAATTATCTTTTTCATCCAAGAAACAGCCAACAGAACCCCTGTAACCACACCTCAATCTTCCATTTCACCTTCAGATTCAACCTTCCAACAACCCCTATTCAAACCCCTTTTCAGATGAGAACCCATTTCTGGCAAAACCCAGCGAACCCACCGTAAATCATCCGCTTCATCTTCTCAAATATCATCTTCCTCTTTTTCTTTCAACGTCCGTAACCCTTCAACCCTCATCAACTCAAACCATTCTTCTTCCAACCACACACCACCATAAACCTGCAAAAACCCACAACAGAAAACCGAAAACGAAGAAGAATATGTGACTAGAGACGAAACCTAAACAAATCAACGCCAAACAAACCTGTTTGAGGCCGCCAGCAGTGATGAAAAACCCACAAACCTCAAGAACCGCTCTTCGAATTTCCTCCCTCTTCTTCATCATAGATCTAACCCGTGGAAACCCATTCACAGAAGCAAACTCATTACCCATTTCAACCAAATCACGACCTTAATCAAACTCAGAAGATGAAATCCAAAATAGTGAGAAGGAGAGAATAGTGTGAAAGCAAGATCAGAGGAGGTTGGGGTCGATATGACATCTTCGCGGCAAAGATGATGAACCGCTTCGCTCGGTTCTCGCTGCTCTAAGATGGCTGATGAAGGAGTCATGTTGTGGGTTATTGTGAAGGGTGAGAACGAGAGCGAGAGAGACGATTGGGAAGAAGAGGGCTCTGTCGCCTTTTGTTTTTAATTATTTTATTTTATTTTAGTTATCAAACTTTATTTTCTTGATTTTAATTATTTTATCAACTTTTGTTTTCATGATTTTAATTATTTTATCAAATTTTGTTTTTATGATTTTAATTATTTTATCAACTTTATTTTTATGAATTTTATTTTATTTATTTTATTTTATATTTCATAGAACTTTGTATATATTATATGTTTAGTTTTTCTTATAATCTTTTTTTAAGACTCTTTTTTTAGAATACTTTATGTATGTATACATTTTCTAAGTATCTTTTTAATTTAAGTTTTAAGACTTATTTTTTCTTTAGAGGTTAATTTCATTTCTCTTTTGTTATTGGGCGTTTTATCCCATTTTTCTTTTTAGGTCGATGATGAGACCTCCGTAATTCGTTATTAATCAATTTGTTGATGGATAATGTAGGATATGAGACCACTTTCTTTCTCTCCTGATTTCTTTTCATCTTTCGGTTTTATTTTGACTTTTGGTGATCGATGAAGTCTTGTAAGACGAGATCCCACTGTTTTTGGTCCGTGTGACATGATTCAATTGGAGAACGATCCTCAATATCGTTTCTCTATCTTATCCATAGCACGGAAATCAATATGCAACCTCTTAAAGTTTGACTTCCCTTATAAGTCGAGCTATGACGGTTTAGCGTCACATTAGTCCCGATTCAAAGCATTATTAAGGACCGAAAGAGGAGAAGATTGGAATGGAGCTTGCACACAATGTCAAGGGTCAACGGAACCACTCCGTTCGGTAACATCTATCTAATTCAAGTCTTTTAATCAACCGTTGAACGTTGTGAGTTTTAAACAATAGATACGTAGGAAATGGTGAGTAAGGGGTTTCCTCTTAATGGCCTAGAGTGTTTAGTATAGCACCCTTTGGGTGATATGCGACGCATTCGCTCCTACGCCTTAGGTTCTTGCGTGTGTGTCCCGAGTTCCTTCCCGTTTAAGACTGTTAGGCCTGCTTCCTCTTTTCCCTCGCCTCCGTGCGATCGGAACTCCTTTCTCTCGCATCTTGGCGATTGAGTTCCCCCTCTTGCCTCCGTGCAATCGAGACTCCGTTTTCTCTCGCTTTTGTGCGATCGAGACCATTTTCCGTAGTTAGCCGAACTACGGCTTCTCTGATCTCTCATATCTGTTGAGAGTACGTAGGTATAGGATTGCGATAATCCTAGCGAGCACACTCTTTTCCCTCTTCCCTTTAGGTAACTCGTACCTTTTAACCAATGACATACTACGTCCGTTCTACCGCGAACAGGTAATGCATAAGTCTCCAATGGTCGAGCAGTAATACACCTAACTGCTAGAATGCATGCGCTAGTATCGTCCACCTCTTCTCTCAACCCGTGTGATCGAGAACACCCTGTTTTACCCGTAGTTAGCCTGAACTACGTTTTGCTCTGATTTCTCATACCAGACGAGAATACGTAGGCACAAGACGCGATGTCTTGGCGAGCAATCCCCCCCTGTAGTTTCCCGAACTACGTTGACTCTGACTTTCCCATTGCACGAGGGAATACGTAGGCATAGAGCGGCGACGCTCTATCGAGTCAGTTTCTTTTCGTTCTTTTTAGTTTTTTCCGTTTAGCTTTAGCAGCCGTAGATAGTTTATTTTCACCCGTAGACTAGACAAACAAGCGTGGATCCTGTTGAGTACAACGGACGTGAGGGGTGCTAATACCTTCCCCTTGCGTAACCGACTCCCGAACCCGAGATTTGGTTGTGATGACCGATCTTATCCCTTTTCTCTAGGTTTTTCCTGATCGTTTCCTTTCCCTCCTTTGGGATAAATAACGATAGGTGGCGACTCTTCTGTCTTTGCCGGCACTTTTTATCGCAGTAGCGTCAGCTGGAGACTCTGTTGGGGAATCTTCCCATTCCCTATGTGAGTCAGTCCTAGCGCTTGTTTTCTTGTTTGTGGGTTGTGTTTTGTATATTGATGTATTTACATTTTCCGCACTATATTATTATCTGCTGCTGTTATACTGTTGGGTGATTGTTCCATTGAGAGATAAGCCAGACCCAGGCTTGAGTATAGACTTAGCATTGGAAGTGGAGATTAGTGGTGACCCTGTATGCTTTGCATGCACCAGCTAGCCATGAAATTTGCGCTCAGACGAGATTCTCTTTAACGATTTTCTTTCTGGCCCTTTGGGCTCGAAGGAATTTTGGATATGAGGATTATCGACTCTGGGGAAGGATCACTTGGGAGTCAGCTAAGTGAGGCCGCTTCGTGAGACAATGATGCCAAACCCTAAATGGTGAACGTATCATCGTTTCTCAAAAGTTTGTGACGCTGACGACCGTATAGGATGCCGAACCTTATCAGATTAGGTCCATACCTGTGAGAGGGATTGAGTTATGTAGGAAACTAGACCTCCAACCTACGCGGTATTTTAGTTTTCTCTTCAGAGCAAACTTTTGAACTTGTCCAATCAACAATACAGCAGTTGTGGGATCTTTGATCCGTTGTTTGTTGCATTAGCATTTGCATTGCATTTCATGCGCATCTCATGTTTGCATATCCAACCTCAGTCGGAACAGAGAGCTTACCCGTCTTTTGTCCATCTCGCAGTTGATTTCCCGACATTCGCACTGGACTTGAATTAGCTTCTAGAAGGATCATGGACTCAGGAGAGCAGAATCAGGTTGTTATGAGGGTAGTGTTTGAGTTGATGAAGAATCAGTTGGATCAGCTCATGGAAGCCGTGACAGCTATGACCAGAGGAGAGGCCAATATTCAGAGGACTCCGGTGAACAATGTTGCTCAAGCTCAGCCTGTGCAGATTCCTGTTGTACAAGAGCATACTGTTGTTAGAGATACGGATTCATCTTCTCTTCATGACTCGGATTATCAGAATTTCACTTTCCCTGTACCAGATCTTCGAAGGGCTGTTCCGAAGATTAATCCAAAGAGTCCACAGACTGTTGAGTTTATGAGAAGATATCGTCTGTTGGATGAAAAACTTGACGCCCTGATGAGTCGGAATACTCTTGATCTAAATGCGTCGAGCATGTGTTTGGTGTCAGGTCTTGTGTTGCCTCCGAAGTTTAAGACGCCAAATTTTGAGAAGCACAAAGGAGATAGTTGTCTGAAGCAGCATTTGGTGATGTTTTGCAGGAGAATGACCTCCCATGTCCACAATGACAAGCTTATGATTCACTGTTTCCAAGACAGTCTAAGTGGGGCATCCTTGAGTTAGTATATGCAGTTGGAGAGTGGATGCATCCGTTCATGGTCAGATTTAGCTAATGCCTTCGTAAAGTAGTACAATTACAATCTCAACATGACTCTGAGTCACATGCAGTTGCAAGAACTATCTCAGACAGACAATGAATCTTTCAGAGCGTATGTGCAGAGATGGAGAGAGTTAGCTGCTCGTGTTCAACCACCACTTTTGGACAGAGAATTGGTTGACCTGTTCGTGGATACCTTGCAAGGTCCATACTATGATAAAATGATTGGTAGTAAGGTAGTGAACTTTTCTGACTTGGTGAAAGCAGGAGAACGTATTGAGAGCGTGTTGCACCCCAAAATTTGACCAACAATTATTTATTCATTAAGTGTTTGAAAGTTGATATCTTCATCAGAAAGTTCAAGGGATCCTCAGAGGAATTGGTTGAAACCATGGTTGTGTGCTGCATAGCTTGAGAGTTGTGGGAGCTCCTCAGATGATTCTGAGACTTTGAGAATGAACTAGATGTTTTGAGAAAGCCTATGAGATGACTTGATAGCCATCATGAAGCCCAGAGAGGTCATTATGCAAGAGTTCAGAGGATTCAACCATGAATGGTAGAATTAGGGTTTTGACTGGGTCAACCCTAAGTCAACTGAAAATTTGGAGAAGGTTGAGACCTAATCCAAGGGCCATGAGATCATAGAATGATGCATAGAGATGTTATAAGGATGATTCCTAGACCAACTCATCATGATTGAGGAGTTTGAGAAGTTTCAAGTCAGGGTTTCTGAGGATTGTCAGTGAAAAACCCTAATTTGATCCCTATCTTCCAGGCAGTTTTAGCTATAGATGTGATTGATATCTCATCTTCCCCACAACATGAATGTTGTAGAGCTTGTTCTAAGCTTTAATTTGAGTGGTGGAAGTCCTTGATAGGAGTTACAGAGCTCAAGTTATGGTTTTGACAAATTACAGGTCAGCAGAGGTGTGTGAATCTGGGTCCTTGAAAGTCACCCAACTTGCAGACAACTTTTGCCCTAGTAGGAGGATTCCTATGATCTCTTGGTCAACATGAATGTTGAAGAGCATCTTCTTAGCTTTAATTTGAGTGGTAGAAGTCCTTGATTGGATTTGTGGAACTCAACTTATGGTTTGAACAAGACAGGGGTATTTTGGTCATTTGTCAGTTATAGGTCATTTTATCCAATGCCTAAAACTCCTATTTCCAAGCCTCAAATGAAAAAACTCAAAACATGAAAGTTGCTCAAAATGTGATTTTAAGTCTAGAAAGAAGGTCACAAATTGTTGGAAAAGCTCATAGCATGGGATTACATGATTGATCAAAAATGAACTAAAAATGGCTTATAAACTTGAAAAGTTGAAATTGAAAAGTGATTTGGAAGATCCACAAATCCAAAATAGGTCATCCAATATATCATTTTGATTGGAAAAACCATTTTGAGAACATTGGTTTAGCCAGAATTTTGATTTGGAGCTTTAAAATGGGTGATGCTTTGAAAAGGTATTACTTGAAAAAGAAGGCAATGTTGAAAAACCCTACACAAGCCAAAGATGAACTTGTTTTTCACTCATCCCTTCTCAATAACTCATGTAAGGATATTTTAAGACTAAATTGCAAGGCATAACATATGAGATATGAGATAACCAACTTGTCATCACATGAGAATTTCAAGAAACTTCCACCACATTCTAGATGAATCTAGAAGCATCTAACCATCATTATAAAGAGAGTGCATCAGAGAGTGATCAGGGTTGGTGATAGAGAGTCAAGTCAGAGGAGAAAGAGAGAGATACATTGCCATTGAAGAGCTACCTTCACAATCAAGCAACTTGAGTTTTCTTCCACTACAAGCATCTTCCATCAACAACTCTTGCAAACAGAAGGTTGTGGATCATCCAAGGAGCATCTTGAACCAATTCCAAGGCCTGCAAGCATCTCCACGAGTACCTACCATCATCCCTTTGACAGGTTCTCTTTTTCCCATATACCTCTTAATTTAATGGCTTTCTTTTAGCTTTATAGGTATAGAATGAATGTATTAGGGTAGATGGTTAGATCCTGAGAAGTAGGGCACGATTCATTGAGTTTCATAACAGGTGTAGGAATCTTTAATTTTCAAGAACTAGCTGGATTTTGAGTGTTAGTTAATATGCTATAGATAAGAATGATAAGAGTAGTGTAAGGAACAAGGTCATGCCATTAGATTGAAGCTTTACTAAGATTGATATCAGATGAACATGGTTGTACCAAGATGTTTAAGTCTTCTGTTTGGATTATTCAAGAGGAATTAAGAGAAACTACACGCATGGCTGTGTTCTAGGCATTTAGTAGATCATGTTTGCCCTTGGAATCTTTCGATTTCGTTGAGTGAGTGAAGAGAACGAGCCAGTTGAATCTTAGGGCATGAAGGAGAGGGTTCTGAAAACCCTAGAAAGCAGTTGGGGACGATGGCAATCGTCCGTTGGATTAAGTTCCATCCCTTGACTCATTAATCTGATCCAGTGGCTGGGATTAAGTCTGAGAAGTGGAGGGAAGATTCAAAAGAAGCGAAACGCGGCATTTCATTTAAGCCAGCGTTCTGGGCCTTATTCGCTATCCCCACCCCCCTTTTGCCTGGCCCATTCTGATTTGAACTAGCGTGTTGCTATTCATACCCCCCTCCCTTTAATTGATTTAAATTCTTTTATTTTCTTCTTTTATTTTTTCTGTTTTGATTAATTCATAAATAATTGATAAAAAATGATTTTTTAATTCTTCTTTTTTCTATGATTAGATGATAATGTGTAGAAAATATTAAAAATAAAAATGGGATTTTATTTTTAAGTTTAGTATTTTAATAGATTTTTCTTTTAAAATAGCTTTTATAATGTTTAGTTTTGTATCATGATTTTGTAGGAATTGTTTTAGGACATTCCCTTAGGGTTTTTTATCCATTCTTTTTTGTGCAATTAGATGATGAATCATAGTTCCCCATAGGATTTTTTCTAGATTTTTAGAATTAAATTTTGATTAGTTTAATTAGGGTAGATGTAGGGTATCCTAATTAGGGTTTAGGTTGTGCTTAGGTGAAGAATCATCCTTCTTTGATTGAGTTTTGTCTTGATTTTTAGGTAGAGGCCTATGTGGATGTTATGAGTAGGTGTTGAGGACCCTTGTGAATAATTGTTAGATTTTTCCCCATTAGTTTAGCATTTTTAGGTATTTTCTGAAGTTGCCTATTGATTTTGTCTCCCCTGTGGTTGTCTGTTCATCTTTGGGGTTCATTGTGGGGAATTTGTTCTGAGGCTTGTGTTGCCATGAAGATCTTGGTGGAGAGCATAATGAAGAGAAGATTGTAGATCAAGACTCAGGGACCCAGAGCTTGGATTATTCCCTGCCTGTGAGGTTTGAGATCCTGAAGTTTGAAGGAAGTTCATGGTACTTTCCTGAGGAAGGCACTATGAATGACTTTCATTCTTTCTTCTCACCTCTTTCTTAAGTATCCAATGATGTTGGAGCCAACTTGTGAGTTTAATTTCTCCTGAGGAGGAATGTAAACTGATCACATGTTGTTGAGCCACATGGGATACAACTCCTAAGTGGAAGCCTCCTAGTACTTTCCTGAGGAAGGTCCTAGGGGTCTATTCATTTAGTTCCATTAGCTTATCTAGGATTTCTTAAGTATCCAATGATGTAGGAGCCAACTTGTGAGTTTAATTTCTCCTGAGGAGGAATGTAAACTGATCACAGTTGTTGAGCCACATAGGATACAACTCCTAAGTGGAAGCCTCCTAGTACTTTCCTGAGGAAGGTCCTATGGGTCTATTCACTTAGTTCCACTAGTTCAGATAGGATTTCCTAAATATCCAGTGATGTTGGAGCCTGCTTGTGAGTTTAGTTTCTCCTGAGGAGGAATGTAAACTGATCACAGTGGTTGAGCCACATAGGGTATGACTCCTGAGTATACACCTCCTAGTGCTTTCCTGAGGAAGACACTATGAGTCTGCTTACTTAGCTCCCTGTCTTTGGTAAGCTTGTTCTGAAGCTTGAAGACTGGGATTGATTCTCTTGTTTGGGGTTTTGCTTGAGGGCTTTGCTTAGATTTGGTTCAGATTCTGTGATTAGGGTCAGGATTAGAGAGTAGATTCTTTCTTTCTCAAGCATGTGTTTTGTTTGCCTGATGGCACTTCATTTCTTTTATCTGTTCATTGCTTGATAGCATGTTGATTATTTTCAGTATGATTGCTGTTATTTCATGACTGGCTTGAGGTCGAGATGAGCTTGTGGAGGCTGAAACCCCACACACATTTCCTCCCTCACTTGCATTGCATGCATTTTACTGTTAAAGCTGATGCTTTTGTCTGTTTTGGTGTATCCTTGACATGATCCCTTAGGACTCTCATTTCCTTTGATAAGGATTTGATGATAGACCTTTAGGTTGAAACCTATGCATGACAACATCTAGGAGTTCCCTGTTCAAACCTCAACCATAGGATGAATCCATGGCATGATAACAGTAGGACTTGATAGTCTCCCTCCTAGTGGAGCCATCTTTTCCGTAGTTTCCCGAACTACGTTTGCTCTGATCTTTCATACCAGATGAAAGTACGTAGGCATAGGATGCGATATCCTAGCGAGCAACCTTTCCCCCTTTTCACCCGTAGTTAGCCGAACTACGTTGACTCTGATTTCTCATTCTCTGATGAGAATACGTAGGCATAAAGTGCGACGCTTTGCCGAGTCATTTTCTTTTCTTTTTCAGCCAGCCTTGATAGGTAGATAGATTATAACCAACCCGTCCAAGTAAACAAACAAGCGAGGATCCCGTCGAGTACGACGGACGTGAGGGGTGCTAATACCTTCCCCTTGCGTAACCGACTCCCGAACCCAGACAATGGTTGCGATGACCTTGTCTTACCCTTATTCGTCAGGTTTTTTCCGATCGTTTCCTTTCCCGCTCTGAGGGATAAATAACGAAAGGTGGCGACTCTTCTGTCATGCCGGCACCTTATTTTCGCGCAAGCGACAGCTGGCGACTCTGCTGGGGACTCCAACGGTTCCCTGCGAGTCAATCCTATCGTTTGTGTGTTTGCCTGTTGGGTTGCGTTTATTTATCGCATTTTTACTTCTCGCATCTTTACTTCCCGCATTTTATTTCCCGCATTTTATTTCCAGTTTGATATGATTATCTGTGCTGCTGTGGGAGAGGGATGTTACTGTGAGTGAGAAGCCGGACCTGGGCTTAAGTACACACCTAGATATAGTTGCGGAGAAGTAGTAGACGAACCTGTCTGCTGAGCAGGCACAGTTCCCTACGAAAATCTGCGCTCAGACGAGATTCTTGCAGAGGTGCTCCTTTCTGGTCCTGAGGATCTGAGGGGAGTCCAGACGTGAGGATTGTCGACTCTGGGGACCGATCATTTGGAAGTCAGCTAAGAGAGGCCTCTTCATGACTTGACGATGCCACTCCTTCTGGGAATCGTATTGTCACTCATGAAAGTCTGTGACGCTGACAACCGCATAGGATGCCGTACCTTTGTCCGTGGATTAGGTCCATCATACCTGTGAGTGGGGTTGGGATATTGCAGGAAACTTTGACCTCCAGACTACCTGGTTTTCTTGACAGTGAATCAGTTATGTTGGGTTCTCAGTTGCAGAGATGCTCTTGATAGAGCAAGGGTTTGATCAAAGGATTTTATCATCGGGTGTTTGTTTGTTCCTGATAGAGCAGGTTCCGATCAGAGTATTGTTATCAGAGGTTTGTTCTGGATGGAGCAGATTTTTGAGTGGGGTCTGAGGATCTCGTCAGCGGTTGTTATTTTGTTTTTGATAGGGCAGATTTTGAGTGGGGTTTGAAGATCTCATCAGCAGCTGTGTATTTGTTCTAGAGAGGGCAGATTTTTGATTTGGGGTCTGAAGACTTCATCAACAGATATTCCTTGATCTTGCATCCGGGGTCTTTATTATCAGGGCACTTATTCTTGTCAGAGCAGAATGCTGATCTCGATCCTACCCGATGGTTATTCACAGCAGATCAGATCAGTGGTTTTACACCGGGGTTTCCTTCTCATCGGCGACTGTTGACATCGAATCTCCACAGCAGCCACCTGGATATATTGTTGCATACCTGCATTTTGCATTAGCTTGCATAATCATTCCATTAGCGTGTGTCTGTGACAGGTACCGTTTCCCCGATCCAGGATCTCTCGCCTTTTATTGTGTTACTGCAGCCTCTCTCCGGAAGACTGATGCGTATGAGTTCTCGGTCCTTGATGTGTCGAATCTGACTATTGCTATGTGAGGTTACTATTTCCATGATTGGGCCCAGATTCCTCTCCTTATTATTGCCAGCAGGCGCCAGGATCGGGGGAAATCTCTCAAGCACACAGACTCACGCATGCATTTGCATGAAGCATTCTTGCATGACATACATTCTGTTACCTTTTCCTAACCTTTGATGTTGACAGGTTTTTCAGGTACTCAGGTTCCGAGCTGTTTTCGATCTCCAGGATTGATCAAAGATTCATCCACCGCTACTCAACTCGCGCCAATCAGACGAGAATCATGGACCAGGTACAGTCAGATGTTCAAGAGCTTCGTGAACGGATGGATCGTTTTATGGAGCTGATGCAAGTAGTTGCGAATGGGCAAGATCAGCTTCGTACTTTGGTTCAACCTCTCATCTCCAGGGTTGACAGTAATGGAATACTTCACGGCGGGGCCGTGCCCACTCCTCCTCAAGGGGATACACCACAGAACGTTGTTCCTGCTGCCGGAGGCAACGGTAGTGCTAACGGCAATCTCATGACTAATCTCGGACTTAATACGGCGGGCGCCGTCAATGGTGGTTTGGGAGCCAATGTTAACATGGGGCCGGTCAACGGCAATGTTGGTGCAGGAAATATGGTGGTGCCTCAACCATGGCTGGAGGACCATCAGGATGACATATTCTCCCAGAGAGGTGCAGAGGCTGAGTTGACTGCTGAGGCTCGACTCAGGTTCAAGGCACTGGAAGATAAGATGAGAGATATAGAAAATCAGAACGCATTGGGCGTTGACATGTCCAAACTCGGGTTGATTGCTGACTTTAAAGTACCTCACAAGTTCAAGGTGCCTACCTTTGAGAAGTATAGGGGCACTACTTGTCCCCGTGTTCACCTCCGATCTTATTATAGAAAGATGTCCGCTTATTCTGATGATGAGAAGTTGCTGATGCACTTCTTTCAGGATAGTCTTTCTGGCCCATCGCTTGAATGGTATATGGGTTTGGAACCCGCTGCTGTGCGCACGTGGAAAGATCTCGCTGAAGCGTTTGTTCTCCACTATCAATATAATAGCGACTTGGCTCCCAACCGAGTTCAGCTTCAGAATCTCTCGCAGCGGAGCAATGAAAGCTTCAAAGAGTACGCCCAGCGGTGGCGTGAATTGGCTGCTCGGGTTCAACCGCCGATGGTTGAGCGTGAGTTGGTACAACTGTTCGTGGCTACCCTTCCCGGAGTCTATTATGAGAAGCTGATCAGTGGCATGTCCGGAACATTCTCAGCCCTCATCACTTTGGGCGAGCATGTTGAAAATGGTATAAAGATTGGAAAGATTCAGGGTGAATCATCCTCAGCTGGAGGAGCTAGCAAGAAACCCTATACTGGCAAGCGTCGAGAGGGAGATGCCAGTGCTGTCACTAATGCTAGGAGAAAGGGCAAGGGCCCTCAGTCTCAGATCGCTAGCATAAACATCCCAGCTGCTCCCCCGCAGCCGCAGCAGCAACCCCAGCAACAGAATAATCCGGGATATAAGAGATATCAGAATCGGGGTCCCCTCGCAAACCGTCATTTGGAAACTCCTCCTATGTCATATGCACAGCTTCTGCAGACGCTGCTTCAGCTCCAATTAGTTCAAAAAAGGACAATGGCTCCCTTGACAGGGGCACCACCACCGGGGTACGATGCTAATGCTACTTGTGAATTTCATTCTGGGGCACCTGGCCATACAGTTGAGAATTGTAAAGCTTTTAAGCACAAAGTCCAGGACTTGGTCGACGCCAATGTGATCAACTTTTCTGACAGCGTGCCCAACGTCACCAAGAATCCCATGCCTCATCATAGGGGGGGCGGGGTAAATGTTGTTATCACTGAAGAGAATTCAGACTTGCTGACTGATGTCAGAGATTTGAAGACGCCGTTGAGTTTTGTTAAGGCCAAGTTGCTAAAGAAGGGCTTCTTTCCCGGATGTGGAGAGTTTTGCATGGCATGTGCTACACTTCCTGATGGGTGTGAGCAGTTGATCGAAGGTATCCAAAGTCTGATGACCGAGGGTATTTTGCAATTCAGTCGGAGCATTGGGAATGCGTCAGGGGAAGTCGTGCTGAAGCAGGCGGACGAAGTTGCTACCATTACCATTCCTCGCCACCCTATCACTATTTCTGCGCCCCGACCGCCTACTATCACCATCACCAGGGCCGGACCAATCCCATTCGAGAGCACTAATGCCGTCCCATGGCATTACGGCGCCGAAGTGTATTGTAACGGTCAGAAGATAGAGCTTGAGTCATCCGGATCGACTGCGCAGAATCTTACTGAAGTCAGTGGTATCACCAGGAGCGGAAGAGTATTCGCACCGGCGGAGGTTGCAGCAGAGAAAGTAGTCCGGGCTGACGCTGTGGATAAGGGCAAAGGTAAAGCTGTTGAAGAGGTCCCTGCAGGGGCAGAGAAAGACTTGTTGGTTAAAGATGCTGAAGAGTTCATGCGACTGATCAGGAAAAGTGACTACAAAATTGTAGATCATCTTCACCAGACTCCGTCAAAGATCTCGATTCTTAACCTGTTGCTGTGTTCTGAAGCGCACCGCAACGCGTTGCTGAAGGTATTGAATGCTGCATACGTGCCGCAGGAGATATCAGTGAACCAACTCGAGGAAGTAGTAGCCCATGTCAATGCTGGTAATGGGCTGGGATTTACAGATCTGGAGCTGACTCCCAAGGGAAGAGATCACAACAGCGCCTTGCACGTCTCGATAGAGTGCAGAGGCACGATTATGTCACATGTCCTAGTAGATACGGGCTCCTCGCTCAACGTGCTTCCGAAGAAGGCACTGATGAAGTTGGATACCCGGGGACTGCTGTGCACGCCCAGTGATCTGGTCGTGAAGGCCTTTGACGGAACCAAGCGCCACGTCTTCGGAGAATTGACCCTGCCAATTCAAGTTGGTCCAGAGACGTTTAATGCAGTTTTCTATATCATGGATATCATGCCCGCCTATAGTTGCCTCTTAGGTCGGCCGTGGATCCATTCTGCTGGTGCCGTGACGTCCACGCTGCATCAGAAGCTTAAATATGTTGTTGGGGGCAGCATAGTGACAGTCTGTGGAGAGGAGGACACCATGGTAAGCCACCTGTCGTCCTTTAAATATGTCGAAATGGATGGTGAGATCCATGAGACTCTTTGCCAGGATTTTGAAACCGTCAGGGTGAAGGAGGTAGCTCCCGTTGTTGCAGAGAAGCAAGAGGTGAACCTCTCCTCGTTTAAGGAAGCTCGGGCCGTTGTCGAAGCCGGTTCCACCTCAGGCTGGGGGCATGTTTTGGATATACCAATCAAGCAGGATAAGTTTGGATTGGGATATTCTCCTGAAGCTGAAGCTTCATCTTCTTCTGGCAGTTCGTCTCGTGGGAAAGGGACGATCTTATTCACCAAGGGGGGAGTAATCTTCGAGAGTATCAACGCTACGTCAGAGGACAGCGGGGACAGTGATTGTGATCTTGATGCCTGGATTCAACCGAGCAAGCCAGGCGAGCGCCTCCACAACTGGACCATCAAGGAGATTATCGAGCTGACAAGTGAAGAGTAATGATTTGCTTTTTACAATCTTTGTACAACCCTATGTCCTGCCCGGGGCATATTGGTTTTACTGTCAGGGCCTTGTTGGATTATGTGTATGCATTTTGTTAATAAATAAAAGGCGTTTTCTTCGTAATCAAATATTGTGTTCTCTGTTATTCATGCTTTATGTTTGTTTCGAAAAACAGCAAAATGGCAACGAGGTTCGTGCTAACCTGCATATTCTTGCTTTAAACTTAACCCTTGTTATTGCAGGATCCACGTAACAGATGACATCGACTCTGGACCCTCTACGGCTCACTACGACTTTGATTGCCCGATCTATCAAGCCGAGGATGAGATTGATGAAGACGAAGACCTTCCGGAAGAGTCGGCCCGCTTGTTGAGACAAGAGGAGAAGGTTATTCTGCCTCATGAAGAGGATATTGAGATCATAAATCTGGGTTCTGAGGAGCTCGTCAGAAATGTCAGAGTAGGGGTCGCGCTGCAGAATGATGTCAAGCATAGACTGGTCGAGATGCTTCGAGAGTATAGTGACGTCTTTGCTTGGTCATATGAGGATATGCCCGGACTTGACACAGATATCGTGGTTCATCGCTTGCCGTTGCGAGAAGATTGCCCTCCAGTCAAGCAGAAGCTCAGGAGGACGAGACCAGACATGGCTGTAAAAATCAAAGAAGAAGTCCAGAAGCAGTTGGACGCAGGATTTCTAGCCGTTACCACTTACCCTCCGTGGGTCGCCAACATAGTGCCTGTACCGAAGAAGGACGGTAAGGTACGCATGTGCGTCGATTATCGGGATTTGAATAGGGCGAGCCCTAAGGATGATTTCCCGTTGCCTCATATCGATGTGTTGGTCGACAATACAGCCCAGTTTTCCGTGTTTTCGTTCATGGATGGCTTCTCTGGTTACAATCAGATTAAGATGGCGCCGGAGGACATGGAGAAAACGACGTTTATTACCCCCTGGGGCACGTTTTGCTACAAGGTAATGCCCTTCGGTCTGAAGAACGCAGGGGCCACTTACCAGCGAGCAATGGTAACTTTGTTTCATGATATGATTCATCATGAGATCGAGGTCTATGTTGATGACATGATTGCAAAGTCCCAAACGGAGGAAGAGCATCTGGTCAATTTGCTGAAGCTGTTTGAAAGGCTTAGGAAGTTCCGGCTGAGGCTGAATCCTAACAAGTGCACTTTCGGAGTGCGGTCCGGAAAGTTATTGGGGTTTATCGTTAGTGAACGAGGTATTGAAGTTGATCCTGCGAAGATAAAAGCTATCCAAGAGATGCCAACGCCGAAGACAGAAAAAGAAGTTCGTGGTTTCTTGGGCCGAATAAACTACATTGCAAGGTTTATCGCTCAGCTCACGGCCACTTGTGAACCAATGTTCAAGTTGTTAAAGAAAAATCAGGCGATTACTTGGAATGAGGATTGCCAGAAGGCATTCGATAAGATAAAGCAGTATCTTCAGGAACCTCCAATCTTGATACCCCCAGTGGCTGGACGGCCATTAATCATGTACTTGACAGTTCTGGAGAATAGTATGGGGTGTGTTCTCGGTCAGCACGACGAGACAGGCAGAAAAGAGCATGCCATTTATTATTTGAGTAAAAAGTTCACTGAGTGTGAATCTCGATACTCGATGCTGGAGAAGACGTGTTGTGCATTAGCTTGGGCTGCCAAACGTCTACGACAGTATATGCTCAATCACACCACTATGCTGATTTCGAAGATGGATCCGATCAAGTACGTCTTCGAGAAGCAAGCTCTTTCGGGCAGGATTGCCAGATGGCAGATGGTGTTAACAGAATATGATATTCAGTACGTCTCTCAGAAAGCCATCAAGGGAAGCGTATTGTCTGATTACCTTGCCGAACAGCCAATCGAAGACTATCAGCCGATGAAGTTCGAGTTCCCTGACGAGGACATTATGTTTCTCAAAGCGAAGGATTGCGATGAGCCATTGCCCGATGAGGGGCCAGATAGGAAGTCTCAGTGGAAGTTGATATTCGACGGAGCGGTTAATTCCTATGGAAGTGGTATCGGGGCTATCATTACGACTCCTCACGGATCCCACATCCCGTTTACTGCAAGACTGACGTTTTCAGTTACCAACAACGAAGCCGAGTACGAAGCATGTATTATGGGTCTAGAAGAGGCAATTGATTTGAGAATCAAGAATCTAGACATATATGGTGACTCAGCGCTTGTAATCAATCAGATCAAAGGGGAGTGGGAAACTCGTCAACCGAATCTAGTGCCGTACATGAATTATGCCAGGAGGCTGCTCCCGTTCTTTGACCGAGTAGAACTTCATCATGTACCCCGGGCTGAAAATCAAATGGCTGATGCTTTAGCCACCCTGGCTTCAATGTATAAGGTCAATCTTTGGAATGAAGCTCCAAGCATTGTTCTTTCGCGTCTTGACAGACCAGCATATGTGTTCGCAATCGAGGATGCCACTGACGGCAAGCCATGGTTCCACGATATCCAGACCTTCCTTATGACCAAGGAGTATCCCGCGGGTGCGTCAACCCAGGATAAGAAGACTCTGAGGAGGCTATCTGGAAACTTTTACCTCAACCCTGATGGAGTGCTGTATAAGAGAAGCCACGATCTCGTGCTACTCAGATGTGTGGATGAGAAGGAAGCAAGCATGCTCATGGAAGAAGTCCATGAGGGCACATTTGGTACGCACGCCGGCGGGCATGCCATGACGAGAAAGATCCTGAGAGCAGGATATTACTGGTTGACTATGGAGTCGGATTGCTTCAGATTCGCGAAGAAATGTCACAAATGCCAGATTTATGCTGATAAAGTTCATGTGCCGCCGTGCCCATTGAATGTCATGTCCTCCCCTTGGCCGTTCTCCATGTGGGGCATCGACATGATAGGCAAGATCGAGCCCACTGCATCCAATGGTCATCGTTTCATTCTGGTAGCTATCGACTACTTCACCAAATGGGTGGAGGCAACCTCGTACGCTAACGTGACCAAACAGGTGGTAGCTAAATTCATAAAGAGGGACATCATCTGTCGCTATGGAATTCCCGAGCGGATCATTACTGATAATGGTTCGAATTTGAATAACAAGATGATGAAGGAGCTGTGCCAGAGCTTCAAGATTGAACACCACAACTCATCCCCTTACCGGCCGAAGATGAATGGCGCTGTAGAAGCGGCCAACAAGAACATCAAGAAGATTGTTCAGAAGATGGTTGTGACGTATAGAGATTGGCACGAGATGCTGCCGTTTGCCTTGCACGGTTATCGTACGACGGTGCGTACGTCGACCGGGGCAACTCCTTTCTCCTTGGTGTACGGTATGGAAGCTGTCCTACCGCTAGAAGTGGAGATTCCCTCTTTGCGAGTTTTGGTTGATGTGAAACTTGATGAGGCAGAATGGATTACTAATCGCTTGAACCAACTCAGCCTGATGGACGAGAAGAGGTTAGCATCGATTGCATTTGGTCGCCTGTACCAAAGCCGAATGAAGAAAGCTTATGATAAGAAGGTGCGTCCTCGAAGCTTTCAGACGGGTGATCTCGTCCTGAAGAAGATTCTTCCGCCACACTCCGATCACCGGGGCAAGTGGACTCCGAATTACGAAGGGCCGTATGTCGTCAGCAAGGTCTTCTCAGGAGGAGCTTTGTTGTTATCCACGATGGATGGTGAAGATTTTGCATCCCCGGTGAACGCGGACGCAGTTAAAAAATACTTTGCTTGAAAGCGACCCGCTGGACAAAAAAGAAAGAGTCCAGGCAAAAAAGGGGCATCCCGGCGAACCAAAAACAGAATAAAAGGTTCGGGCAAAAATTAGGGATATATTGAAAAAATGTACACCCGCGAAGTCGAAAACCTACACTGGGCGGCTTCGGCAAAAAAGGGTATCCCGGTGAACTGAAAACCCGAAAGGGCGGTTCACGCAAAAGTTAGGGATTTGAATAAGCAAATGACTGCGTTCCGCGTATGGACTTTCATTGTTTAGTGGTTCGGAAGACCTGAGGGCCGTTTATCTGAATCAATCTCTTCCAAAGCTGAAGCATCGGAGAAGTATCGAAGTCGAGTGGGTCTTAGAGGGATCAACTCATGGTGTTCGTCTACGCCTCGATTGCCGACATTTGTATATACTGATGTATATTTATGTTTTCTTTTTGCGCGGCTTCCTCATTCCAGGAGCTTGCCTCTGTTGTAAAACATTTTTGCCCGTTCAGGGGTTCAT
>OZ012739.1:345829825-345889949 GCA_963859935.3 Lathyrus sativus
GCTCCTACATTCGACAAATACAAAGGGGATACCTGCCAAAGATTCATGTGCGGTCTTACTATAGAAGGATGTCTGCATATTCCAATGATGAAAGGATGCTCATGCATTTCTTTCAAGATAGCTTATCGGGACCATCATTGGAATGGTACATGGGACGTGAGCCCACTCAGATTAGAAGCTGGAAGCAGTTGGCTGATGCTTTCGTATGCATTATAAATATAACAGCGATTTGGCGCCAAATAGAGTTCAGTTGCAGAGTCTGTCGCAGAAAAGTGGTGAAAGTTTCAAAGAGTACGCGCAGCGGTGGCGCGATATGGCAGCTCGGGTGCACCCTCCTTTGGTTGAAAGGGAGATGAA
This sequence comes from Lathyrus sativus, assembly GCA_963859935.3. Classification (NCBI taxonomy): domain Eukaryota; kingdom Viridiplantae; phylum Streptophyta; class Magnoliopsida; order Fabales; family Fabaceae; genus Lathyrus; species Lathyrus sativus. Next base: position 345,830,183 of record OZ012739.1, read on the forward strand.
TGACATGTTTGTGGGGACATTTACAGGAATGTACTATGACAAGTTACTCAATGTTTCGATGGGTAGTGTTGCGGTGAAATTTGGATGTCAAGCTATTGATTAACTTGAATCTTAATTCATTTACAACCGGTCTTTGATTTATCCGAAGGAAAGGTTAAAGAAAGGAAAAACCTAAAAGGGAGAGATCTAAGGTTCGGGGGTTGGTTAAATTTAGGGAAGGTATTAGCACCCTAAACTTCCGTAGTACTCTACGGGAACCTTTTGTTTATTTTTTATTTGTTTCATTTTTTGCTTTAAGGGTATGTACAAAGGATTAAGGGTTTAAAAGACCTAAGGGGTTAATTCTAAGTTTACTCGGCAAGACATCGCATCTTGTGCCTACATATCCTTACGGGAATGGAATCAGAGTAACTGTAGTTCCCCTCAAAAGGGAGGTTAGAGACTTCTTGACTGTGGTCAAGGTCTCAAGGGAATAAACGCATCTTAAGGACACGCTTACATGGAGTGTAGAAACTCCAAATCTCTACGTTGAATTGTTAAGTGAATTAGGGTTAGGTTAGGGATTCTGCGGCGGGAAACCCTAAAATGAGCGCGGCGGCTCTTTGACCTAATGCTAGGGGTAAAATTGTAATTTGGCCTGCGACGAGGCATTTGTGAAAATTAGGGTTTGTAGTTTGTAGTTTGAGGATTTGAAATTGAATGTGTGAAGTTTTACGGACTATTGGCGCGGCGCAAACAGTTAGACCTAACCTTCGGATGTGTGCAATGTGACAGAAATAATGGTAAACGCGTGAGATAATTGAATCATGCAAACAGAGAGATAATGTCATAATTTAAACCATGCAAGCAGAAATTTAAAGGCAGAATTTAAGAGCGATTGTTAAGTTCGCGAGGTTACATGAGAGGAGCAGATACAATATGATAATGAAATTTGAAATGAACAATAATAAAATAAAATAAATAACGGTTCTAGTTATTATTTAAAAAAAAAGATTTTAGTTATTATTTTAAATTATCTAAAAAAAAGTTTTTCTTAAAAATAATAGGTTTTCATATTAATTTGGAAAAGATATTAATGTTATTTATTTTAAAAAACAGATTTTTATATTATAACAAGTTTTAATAAATTAATGATAACAATAATAATAATAATAATAGTAATAATAATAATAATGATAATAGTAATAAAGCAATAATGATAATACTAATACTAATAATAATAATAATAATAATAATAATAATAATAATATAATAATAATAATAATAATAATAATAGTAATAAAGCAATAATGAATTTTAAATATATCAAATAACCCAACAATGTTGCTAACGCAGAAATGCGCTCATCGCAACCAGATCTAAATCAGACGAAACAAAATTTATCGCAAGAAAAAGAAATTAAGCAAAAAAGCAGTATTATTGCTCACACAAAAATGCGATCATCGCAATCAGATCGAACTAACACAAATGTCACGCGTCATGCACACAAATGTGCAAACATCGTATCGACATAATTCGATCAAAAATTAATCTTATATATATATAAACTCTAAGAATTTAAAAATTATATATATAAACGTAACAGTAATAGATGAAGAAAAAGAAATAACGGTAATAGATGAAGAAAAAGAAATAACAGTAATAGATGAAGGAAAAGAAATAACGGTAAACGATGAAGAAAAAGAAACAACAGTAATAGATGAAGGAAAAGAAATAACGGTAAACGATGAAGAAAAAGAAACACAGTAATAGATGAAGAAAAAGAAATAACGGTAAACGACACTCACTTCTCTTAAGTTTTTTTTCATTCTCTCATTTTTTCAACAAGGCAACACATGTATATATAGGGAACAAATTAGGGGTTAACACCAAATTGTCAATAATGTCCCTAAAGCCCATTTTAAAGCCCAAACTAAATAATTAGTTAAGAAAAAATAAAATTTAAATAATTTAAAATAATTAAAATAAACTTAAAATAAAAACTAATAATCCTATTGATTCCTAAAATCAAAAATATTATAAAAAGAACAAAGTTTTTTCCAATATTTTTTATTTTATGATTTTTTGGATATTTTTATGAATAATTTAGAAAAAGGTGAAAAAATAATATTTTAAAAATGATTTAATTAAAATACGAAAATAATAATTAAATAATAATAAAAACTATTTTTGTTATTTTTTAATGAAAGATAGAAAAATTTAGAGTAAAAATAATAAAAAACAAAAAGTGACAAATGTGAGATTCAAACTCTCAACCTCTCACACTCACAACTCCTTACACATGTCCTCTTGCCAATTGTGCCATTTTTACTTTTTAGAAAAAAAATGCATGCCATATGATATTTACCTGTAAAAAGTCAAACGACTACACAAATTTGTTAGTAATTGATTAAATGCAATAAAAATGCAATGAAATGCGACGACAAATCTTAGGGCAAAATTTGGGGTATTACAGTTGCCCCTATTTAAATAACTTCACCGGGTGATTTAAGCAACGGAGACTCGAGAAATCATGGTGGAGGGATTTAAATACAGATAACCAAAAATTTTGCCTTTAGACGCAGTGCTATGCAATGATATGGACAAACAAAACGAACTATAATGCTAAATATGATATCAATCTGATATGATGCGTATGATGAAAATGACAAATGCACGGATACAGACGAAACAACGTCACAGGGGACGACCCATCGAGGAATTGCACTAGGGAAGAAGACATGTCATATCTGGAAGAACGTTGGATAGACACGACACAAAATTGTTGATAGGTGCCAAGTAAATAGAAATTGTCCGCAAGGTAAGACGCGGGTAAAACACGAGCTCAGGAGAAAAACGCAAATGGGGATAAAACACCCATGATGCCAAGTAAATAAATTTTGCCCACAAGGTAAGACGCGAGTAAACACGACCTCAGGGAAAAAAAAAGTAAATGGGGGTAAAACACCATGATGTTAGGTAAACCCATGAATATCTGGTAAACAGGGAATAAAACACCCGGGATAAAGGTACATGGGGGATAAAACACCCAAGGATAGAAGGTAAATGGGGAGTAAAGCACCCAAGATAGACATGTAAATGGGGAGTAAAGCACCCAGGATAGAAATGTAAATGGGGAGTAAAGCACCCAGATAAAAATGTAAATGGGGAGTAAAGCACCCAAGATAAAAATATAAATGGGGAGTAAAGCACCCAAGATAAAAATGTAAATGGGGAGTAAAGCACCCAAGATAGAAATGTAAATGGGGAGTAAAGCACCCAAGCTAGAAATGTAAATGGGGAGTAAAACACCCAAGATAGAGAGGTAAATGGGGAATAAAGCACCCAAGATAGAAATGTAAATGGGGAGTAAAGCACCCAAGATAGAAATGTAAATGGGGAATAAAGCACCCAAGATATGCACATGTATAGGAATTATGCTATGAGATATGATCAAATGCATATGCAGACGTCGACGACAAGGCTCGACTCTTTCGGTGAGATGACAAAACTGGAGGACTGATTCCTCAACACGGAGATCACTGTCATTCTGTTAAACTGTATCAAGTTGATAGTCACTGTAGGAATGATGAATAACTGCTTAGGGATTATGCAAGTAAACTGCCCCAGGTCAAATGAACTGATAATTGCTTCAGCTGTCTAATTCATGGAATCGACTGTTTTGCTGTATCCTCGGAGGGCTTGCCCAGTCTGAGTCTTGAACAATTCTCTGGATAAACCAAATCTGAGAAGATATTGCCTTGAACAAATCTTGAACTAATTCTTTGACAGGATGTAAAAGGAACTTGCCCCTGATAAGATCACTTGACCAAGTTTCTCATTGTTTGAAAATTCCTTAGAGGAAAGCCAGTTTGCAAACAAAAATATTCCTACAAACATGGTAATGCAAAGTTCATGCGACTTTTGAAATCAAAATTATTTTTGAAAGATGGAAAATACATGAGTCGTTAGTCAGAACACAACGGTTCAAGACGCTCAAAGTTTAAAACAAAGGTGTACTGCCAAAATAAATGATTCACAAAGATCTTTAGGAGTCAGGTTACGCAACCTTGCTGTAGTATACTTTCAAAATAACCTTGCTTCAATTAGGTCTTTTGAGGGTTGTAATGTGGCCTGGTTCACGGTTTATGAAACAAAAGATAAAGGCTCAAAAGTTATTTGTACCCACCCAATCTACGTGATGATCTTCAATCCTATGCTCAGTTAACTCATACTATGCATTCAGGTTCCCATAAGTTAGGGATTTCATTGATCGTAGCAGTGATGATTCAGAAGTCAAAGGGACCTATGAAAAGGCAGCCACTACTCCCCTATAACATTTGATTGTTTTGACATTGAGGATTTTCAAGATAAGGATTAAAAATTTCTTTGTATTATCCCTAAATTTTGCCTGAACTGTTTATTTTAGAGTTTACAGTCAGCGGGATGTCCCAGTTTTGCCTAAGTCTCCTTCATAGGTTTTGACTTAGCGGGCTTCTTTTGATTTTTTTATATTATTTTTTTTGTGTGAAGGAAATGACTGTTTGATTTTAATGATTACGGTGAACCATCATCGACCTTTTGATTAGAAAACATCTTCGACACTTGTTTGACGTGTGCGAAGGAAAATTTGTTAATGAAAGGTGTATCGTATGAACACACAACCAAGTTAACTGAGAACTACCCATCCTAAGGTTAAAATTGTGGGTTTTTTGTAACGAAAGAAACTCCAACTTCTAGGCTCGAAGGGGGTAACGAGGGATTAACTTCCTTATTTCTCCAGTGTTTGGAATTGAAACAATGCCTTACATCGTCAACAAGGTTTGATTGAAAGCATACTGACAGCAATTATGGGTATAACGTTTTCATCATCCTCCCTCCAATCTTAGCATATCAAAATTTTGGACAAGAAGTAAACATTTGAAAAATAAAGCATAAAGATGCAAATAAATGGACGGAAATGAATTGAATCAAAAGTCGCAATGCTTATTTCATTAATGAAAGTACAAACATAATTAAAAGCAAACAACTTAAACAAAATAAGGAAAGTGCAAACAACGAGAAACAAAAGGCCTAGTGACAAAACTTCATTTCTGATGTGTTGGCAAGGGATCTGTCTGGACGCTCGAACGACTATCCGTAAAATCAAGTGTTCCGGCTCTAATCAGTTCACGCACCCTAGCTTTCAATGCAAAACAATGCTCCAAGTTGTGGCCTAAGGCACCCTCATGAAAAGCACACTTTAGATCAGCCCTAAATCCAACTGGAGGATTAGAGGAGGTGGTAAAGCCTTTGTAGTGATCAACCCTTGTCGAACTAAGTCAGGATACAGCTCTGTGTAAGTCATGAGAATAGGATCAAAGTGACTCCTGTTCCGTTTCTGGTCTGATATCTGTGTCGAGGAATCAGCTTGACGACTCAAAGGTACACTAGAAGACGATAGGACCAAGAAGGAGAAACTGGGGGATAAATGCAATGCAAAAATGTGATGCTAATGCCATGCAATGGTTTCAAGAATTTCAACGGTCGATTGCGAATATTGCTTTTTAAGAAAGTTGGAAAAAATTTTAGACTTTAAAATGTAAGGCTTTTCGAATTTGCAAAGGACTGCTGAATTCCTTGAAACTAGAAATGATATGATGCTTTATGGATGCGAAGCACAAATACACATAAGAAAACAAAAGGTCCTAAGTTAGAGGAACAATGAATGGAGTCAAGGTCTACCCTTCCCAAAGAGGTATGTACTATAGGTTGATTGTACCTGCAGAACAAGGGTTCTAAATCAGTGCCCAAAGTCATCAGTCCATCTTTCGGATATTATCGACTTCCCGACTGACTCGAGGGTCAATAATATTCTCAAGAGAACCTCTTTTAAGTGTAGCATCGCGTAGCAACCATTGTAGGACTACTCCCAGATAGTTCCCGCACTACGTCCTATATAAGGTCAAGATGGTGTAAAGGTACTACGGTTCCCAGTATCACAGACTCCAATCGATAACGGTAAAAGTTTTCACGACTACACTCGATCAACCAAACCATTTTCGAAAGTGTCTCAACTTAGCGGTGATTCTCGATTTAGCTTAGTCGGGACTCACTCCCTATAAGCCTCGTCGAATATATCAGCCGTCCTATCATAAGGTCGCTCAAGTCCGGGTGTAGGACTTATCTCACAACACAGTAACTCCAAGTAAGGTACCCCAATATATACATACAAGTGAGCAAAATATATAATAAAACAAATATATAAAGAAAAATAAACAAAATAGGGATAACCCCCAATAGTTAGGAGTCCCCAGTGAAGTTGCCATTTTCTGTTGCGGTGAAATTTGGATGTCAAGCTATTGATTAACTTGAATCTTAATTCATTTACAACCGGTCTTTGATTTATCCGAAGGAAAGATTAAAGAAAGGAAAAACCTAAAAGGGAGAGATCTAAGGTTCGGGGGTTGGTTAAATTTAGGGAAGGTATTAGCACCCTAAACTTCCGTAGTACTCTACGGGAACCTTTTGTTTATTTTTTATTTGTTTCATTTTTTGCTTTAAGGGTATGTACAAAGGATTAAGGGTTTAAAAGACCTAAGGGGTTAATTCTAAGTTTACTCGGCAAGACATCGCATCTTGTGCCTACATATCCTTACGGGAATGGAATCAGAGTAACTGTAGTTCCCCTCAAAAGGGAGGTTAGAGACTTCTTGACTGTGGTCAAGGTCTCAAGGGGAATAAACGCATCTTAAGGACACGCTTATATGGAGTGTAGAAACTCCAAATCTCTACGTTGAATTGTTAAGTGAATTAGGGTTAGGTTAGGGATTCCGCGGCGGGAAACCCTAAAATGAGCGCGGCGGCTCTTGACCTAATGCTAGGGGTAAAATTGTAATTTGGCCTGCGGCGAGGCATTTGTGAAAATTAGGGTTTGTAGTTTGTAGTTTTGAGGATTTGAAATTGAATGTGTGAAGTTTTACGGACTATTGGCGCGGCGGCCAAACAGTTAGACCTAACCTTCGGATGTGTGCAATGTGACAGAAATAATGGTAAACGTGTGAGATAATTGAATCATGCAAACAGAGAGATAATGTCATAATTTAAACCATGCAAGCAGAAATTTAAAGGCAGAATTTAAAGAGCGATTGTTAAGTTCGCGAGGTTACATGAGAGGAGCAGATATAATATGATAATGAAATTTGAAATGAACAATAATAAAATAAAATAAATAACGGTTCTAGTTATTATTTAAAAAAAAGATTTTAGTTATTATTTTAAATTTATCTAAAAAAAAGTTTTTCTTAAAAATAATAGGTTTTCATATTAATTTGGAAAAGATGTTAATGTTATTTATTTTAAAAAACAGATTTTTATATTATAACAAGTTTTAATAAATTAATGATAACAATAATAATAATAATAGTAATAATAATAATAATGATAATAGTAATAAAGCAATAATGATAATACTAATACTAATAATAATAATAATAATAATAATAATAATAGTAATAAAGCAATAATGAATTTTAAATATATCAAATAACCCAACAATGTTGCTAACGCAGAAATGCGCTCATCGCAACCAGATCTAAATCGGACGAAACAAAATTTATCGCAAAGAAAAAGAAATTAAGCAAAAAAGCAGTATTATTGCTCACACAAAAATGCGATCATCGCAATCAGATCGAACTAACACAAATGTCACGCGTCATGCACACAAATGTGCAAACATCGTATCGACATAATTCGATTAAAAATTAATCTTATATATATATATATATATATATATAAACTCTAACAATTTTAAAAATTATATATATAAACGTAACAGTAATAGATGAAGAAAAAGAAATAACGGTAATAGATGAAGGAAAAGAAATAACCGTAAAGGATGAAGAAAAAGAAACAACAGTAATAGATGAAGGAAAAGAAATAACGGTAAACGATGAAGAAAAAGAAACACAGTAATAGATGAAGAAAAAGAAATAACGGTAAATGACACTCACTCCTCTTAAGTTTTTTTTCATTCTCTCCTTTTTTCAACAAGGCAACACATGTATATATAGGGAACAAATTATGGTTAACACCAAATTGTCAATAATGTCCCTAAAGCTCATTTTAAAGCCCAAACTAAATAATTAGTTAAGAAAAAATAAAATTTAAATAATTTAAAATAATTAAAATAAACTTAAAATAAAAACTAATAATCCTATTGATTCCTAAAATCAAAAATATTATAAAAAAAACAAAATTCTTTCCAATATTTTTTATTTTATGATTTTTTGGATATTTTTATGAATAATTTAGAAAAAGGTGAAAAAAATAATATTTTAAAAAATGATTTAATTAAAATACGAAAATAATAATTAAATAATAATAAAAAACTATTTTTGTTATTTTTTAATGAAAGATAGAAAACTTTAGAGTAAAAATAATAAAAAACAAAAAGTGACAAAGGTGAGATTCGAACTCTCAACCTCTCACACTCACAACTCCTTACACATGTCCTCTTGCCAATTGTGCCATTTTTACTTTTTAGAAAAAAAATGCATGCCATATGATATTTACCTGTAAAAAGTCAAACGACTACACAAATTTGTTAGTAACTGATTAAATGCAATAAAAATGCAATGAAATGCGACGACAAATCTTAGGGCAAAATTTGGGGTATTACAGGTAGCTTCTCCGATATGATCCTTATGGGAGAAAGGATCGAAAATGGAATTAAAATTGGAAAGATTCAGACAGGCGAATCTACTTCAGCTGGGGTTGCGAGAAAAGCGTTCGGCGGAAGACGACAGGGTGATACAAGCGCTGTATTTGGTGGCAGAGGCCGGGGCAGAAATAGAAATCAGTACAGTCAACCTCAACAAATAGTCAGTGTTACTATTCCAATTCCTCAACAACAACAACAACCGCAGCAGCAACAAAGGCAGAATCAGGGTCAGAGAAGGTTTCCGAATGCAAAGCCGGAGAGGGTATTTGATAAGCCTCCGTCGACATATGCGGAGCTTCTTCAGACACTGCTGGGGTTGAATTTGGTCGAGAAAAGAACATTGGAACCGCCTACAGGACTGACACTTCCTTATGGGTATGGCGCTATTAAGCATTGCGAATTCCATTCCGGGGCGCCCGAACATGATGTAGAATCTTGTCATGCTTTCAAGCATAAAGTTCAAGACTTGTTGGATAGTAAAGCCATCAACTTTGGCCAGGTGGGGCCCAATATTGTACAATAGCCCATGCCTAATCATGGGGCAAATGCCATCTTGACAGAAGAAAATTTGAACTTGGTGGTGGATGTTAACGAACTAAAGACACCATTGAGTGAGGTGAAAAACAGGTTGCTCAGAGGGGGAGTATTCCCTGGTTGTGATGAATACTGTTTAGAGTGTTGGACCCAGCCTGAAGGTTGTACTAATTTGAAGCAGGGCATTCAGGCCATGATCGACGAAGGGACCTTGCAATTTGATCGAACTGCGGTTGAGAAGCCCGTGGAGGCATTATGTGATAAGCAGAATGATATTGCAACGGTGACGATCCCGAGGAATAACGGCGCTCGCCCAACGACCAACTATTACGATTACCAAAGCAGGGCCTGTTCCCTTTGAGAGTACGAAAGCTGTCCCGTGGACATACGAATTAGAAGCGTATTACAATGGTGAAAAGATTGTGGTGAACAGCCAGCCAGCTGGAACTGTTGATAATGTCGTTGGAACGAGGGGCATGACCCGTAGCGGAAGGATCTTTACCTCACCTGAAATAGAAGCAGAGAGATTGGACAAAGGCAAAGCCAAGGTAAATGAAAGCGGGCCTACTCAGTCGAAAGAAAAGGATACGTCACTCAAGGACGTAGAGGAGTTCATGAGACTGATTCGCAAAAGCGACTACAAAATTGTTGAACATCTACAGCAGACGCCGTCGAAGATTTCTATCTTGTCGTTGTTGTTATGTTCCGAGGCCCACCGGAACGCCTTGCTAAAGATTCTGGATACGTCGTTTGTGCCTCAAGAAGTTTCTGTAAATCAGTTAGAGGGGGTAATGGCACATGTCAATGCTGGACATAACCTGGGTTTCACAGATTTTGATCTAACACCCAGGGGTCGAGAGCACAACATGGCTTTGCATATATCGGTGGAATGTCGGGGCACCGTAATGTCACGTGTATTGGTGGATACTGGATCGTTGTTGAACATATTGCCAAAGAAAGCCATGATGAAATTGGACATACGGGGAATTATTTGCACGCCCAGCGATTTGGTTGTGAGGGCGTTTGACGGGACGAAAAGATCAGTGTTTGGGTCAATAACATTACCGCTTCAGGTGGGGCCAAAAATTTTTGATACCGAATTCTACATCATGGATATCCATCCAGCTTATAGCTGCCTTCTTAGGCGCCCATGGATCCACGCTGCAGGGGCCGTAACGTCCACATTGCATCCGAAGTTGAAGTACATGGTGGGTGATAGTTTTGTTACCGTTTGTGGGGAAGAGGACATTTTGGTCAGTCACTTGTCCTCGTTCAGATATGTTGAGGTCGACGGAGAAATACACGAGACACCTTGTCAAGCCTTCGAAGGATTGCGGATTAAAGACAAAGCTCAGGGTTCCAGCAAAATTCCAGAGGTGGCAGTATCATCCTACAAGGAAGCTCAAGCTTTAGTGCAGACTGGTGAGACTAAAGGCTGGGGGCAGGTACTGGAGATTCCCGTGAAGAATGACAAGTTTGGGCTAGGGTATCGACCAACGTCGTCAGCGTCATCTTCAGGAGCACCCAGGTTCAAAGGACCGATAACGATTACGCCAAGCGGGGTGTGCTTTGAGACGATCAACACTATTTCCGATGCTGAAGACGGAGATAGCGACTGTGATATGGACGCGTGGATCAAGCCAAGCGTGCCAGGACAAAGTCTCTGCAACTGGTCCATCCGGGAAACTGTCCCAGTGACTCTTAAACAGTAATGATTTGTTTTGTCAATTGTTGAATAATCCTATGTCCTATCCGGGGCATAGTGATTTTACCTTAGGGCTACTTGATTATGTGTATTGCACTGTTTTAATCATGAAATAAAGGCGTTTTTCATATACAAATATTGTGATCCCTGTTTTTCTTGTTTTTACTTTAACATTAAATGGTAACGTGGTTATTTGCTTTATCTGCGTTTTGAAGCATTTAACCATTTTCTTTGCAGGACTAATATTTCAAATGACATCTTCTACGAACCGCCTATGACTCGTTTCGACTTCGAGCACCCGGTATTCCAAGCAGAGGAAGAGATTGTTGAGGATGGCGACCTGCCAGAGGAGCTGACTCGTTTGTTGAAACAGGAAGAGAGAATCATTCTGCCTCATCAGGAGGAAATTGAGATTATCAACTTGGGGTCGGAAGAAGTTGTGAGAAATATCCGTATAGGGGCTGCGCTGCAGAGCGACATCAAGCAAAGGCTGATTGAGATACTGCGAGAGTATAGTGATATATTTGCTTGGTCGTACGAGGATATACCTGGATTGGATACGGACATGGTTGTGCACCGTCTGCCGTTGCGAGAGGAATGTCCGCCTGTTAAGCAGAAACTCAGAAGAACCAGACCAGACATGGTTGTGAAAATCAAAGAGGAAGTTCAAAAACAGTGGGATGCTGGTTTTCTAGCTGTTACAACTTATCCGTCATGGGTCGCTAATATAGTACCAGTGCCGAAGAAAGACGGTAAAGTGCGAATGTGTGTAGACTACCGTGATTTGAATAGGGCGAGCCCGAAAGACGACTTTCCACTTCCTCATATTGATGTGCTGGTTGATAACATTGCTCAGTTCTCCGTATTCTCCTTCATGGACGGCTTCTCAGGCTATAATCAGATCAAAATGGCACCAAAAGACATGGAGAAGACTACCTTCATTACTCTCTGGGGAACATTTTACTACAAAGTGATGCCCTTCGGATTGAAGAACGCTGGGGCAACATTTCAACGTGCTATGACGACTCTCTTTCATGACATGATGCACAAAGAGATCGAAGTTTATGTTGATGATATGATTGCCAAATCCCAGACAGAGGAGGAGCATTTGGTTAATCTGCTGAAACTGTTCAAAAGACTTAGGAAGTTCAGGTTGAGACTGAACCCTAACAAGTGCACCTTTGGGGTGAGATCGGGTAAACTGCTGGGGTTTATTGTGAGCGAAAAGGGAATAGAGGTTGACCCTGCAAAGATAAAAGCTATACAAGAAATGCCGACGCCTAAAACAGAAAAAGAAGTGCGTGGGTTTTTAGGGAGGTTGAACTACATCGCTCGGTTCATATCTCACCTAACTGCGACATGCGAGCCGTTATTCAAGCTGTTGAAAAAGGATCAGGTGTCGACCTGGAATGAAAATTGTCAAAAGGCGTTCGACAAGATAAAAGAATACTTGCAGGAACCTCCTGTTTTGATACCCCCAGTGGCCGGGAGACCTTTGATTATGTATTTGACGGTTCTTGAGGAAGGTATGGGTTGTGTTCTCGGTCAACAAGACGAGACCGGACGTAAAGAGCATGCGATCTACTATTTGAGTAAGAAGTTCACAGACTGTGAGTCCAGATACTCAATGCTCGAGAAGACGTGTTGCGCGCTAGCCTTGGCCGCCAAACGTTTGAGGCAATACATGCTGAATCATACAACCATGCTAATTTCAAAGATGGATCCAATTAAATATGTGTTTGAGAAGCAAGCACTCTCCAGAAGAATTGCCCGATGGCAGATGGTGTTAACATAATACGATATCCAATATGTCTCGCAAAAGGCTATTAAAGGTAGCGTACTGTCAGAGTACCTTGCTGAGCAGCCGGTTGAGGACTACCAATCGATGAGGTTTGATTTTCCTGACGAGGATATCATGTACCTGAAAATGAAGGATTGTGAAGAACTGTTGCCGGACGAAGGACCAGAGTTGGGTTCCAAATGGAAGTTGATATTTGACGGAGCTGTAAATTCCTATGGTAGCGGAATAGGGGCAATTATCACTACTCTTCATGGGTCGCACATCCCATTTACTGCCCGATTGACTTTTCCTGTTACCAATAATGAGGCTGAATATGAGGCTTGCATCATGGGTCTGGAAGAAGCCATTGATTTGAGAATCAAGAACCTGGATGTATACGGAGACTCAGCTCTAGTGGTGAATCAGATTAAAGGAGAATGGGAGACACGTCAGCCCAATTTGATACCCTATATGAATTATGCAAGGAGATTGTTGCCTTTCTTCGACAAGGTGGAATTGCATCACGTACCGCGAGCAGAAAATCAAATGGCTGACGCCCTGGCGACATTGTCTTTAATGTATAAAGTTAACTTCTGGAATGAGGCTCCCTGGATTGTTATCTCTCGGCTCGATAGGCCTGCATTCATATTTGCCATTGACGAGGCTCCCGATGGTAAACCCTGGTACTTTGACATCCAGAATTTCCTGAAGAACAAGGAGTATCTGGTTGGGGCATCCAGTCGAGATCAGAAGACTCTCAGGAGATTGGCTGGCAATTTCTATCTGAATCCGAACGGTGTCCTATACAAAAGAAACCACGACTTGGTGTTGCTACGTTGTGTAGACGAAGAAGAGGCGAAGTTGCTCATGGAGGAGATACATGAGGGTACATTTGGTACACATGCTGGTGGGCATGCTATGACGAGAAAACTGCTGCGGGCAGGTTATTACTGGCTGACTATGGAAACAGATTGTTTCAAGTTTGCAAAGAGGTGTCATAAATGTCAGATTTATGCGGACAAAATCCATGTGCCTCCGAGTCCTCTAAATGTGATGTCATCACCGTGGCCGTTCTCGATGTGGGGAATTGATATGATTGGCAAGATTGAGCCTACAGCATCAAACAGACACCGGTTCATTTTGGTGGCAATCGATTACTTCACCAAATGGGTGGAAGCAGCGTCATATGCTAATGTCACCAAACAAGTGGTAGCCAGGTTTATCAAACGAGATATTATCTGCAGATATGGAGTCCCTGAGCGGATTATCACCGACAACGGTTCAAATTTGAATAATAAAATGATGAAAGAGTTGTGTCAGAATTTTAAGATTGAGCATCACAACTCTTCTCCTTACCGGCCCAAGATGAATGGCGCAGTCGAAGTGGCCAATAAGAACATAAAGAAGATTGTTCAGAAGATGGTTGTGACGTATAAAGACTGGCACGAGATGCTACCTTTCGCTTTGCACGGTTATCGTACGACGGTACGCACATCAACTGGGGCAACCCCTTTCTCATTGGTATACCGAATGGAGGCAGTGTTACCGTTGGAGGTCGAGATTCCTTCCCTGAGGGTTTTGCGTGATGTCCAACTCGACAAGGCAGAATGGGTTAAAGATAGACTGAATCAGCTCAGCTTAATGGATGAGAAGAGACTGGCTTCTCTCGCATACGGTCGGTTATACCAGAGCTGGATGAAGAAAGCTTACGACAAGAAGGTGTGCCCTCGAAGCTTTCAGACGGGCGATCTTGTTTTGAAAAAGATTCTTCCACCACAAACAGATCACAGGGGCAAGTGGACTTCCAATTACGAAGGTCCCTACGTTGTCAGAAAAGTCTTCTCTGGAGGAGCCTTGTTACTATCCACCATGGATGGTGAGGACTTTACGTCTCCTATGAATTCGGACGCAGTTAAAAAATACTTTGCTTGAAAGTGATCCGCTAGACAGTAAAAAGAGAGTCCAGGCAAAAATGGGGCATCCCGACGAACCATAAAAAATGAATAAAAGGTTCGGGCAAAAGTTAGGGATAAAATTGAAAAGATGTACACCCGCGAAGTCGAAAACCTGAAAAGGGCGACTTCGGCAAAAAAGGGTATCCCGGTGAATTGAAAACCCGCAAAGGGTGGTTCACGCAAAAGTTAGGGATTGAAAAAGCAAATGACTACGGTCCAGATTTGATACGGCATTGCTTAGTGGTTTGGGAGTACCTGGGGGCCGTCTATCCAAAAACAAGCTCTTCTGAAGATTGAGTACCGGGAAAGCGCAGAGTCAGGCGAGCCATAGGAGGATCAGCTCATGGTGTTTGTCTGTGCCACGTTACCGACATGTATACAAATATTGTTTTGTATTTTCTTTATGCTTCTTGTGCATGTATTTATGTGTGGTTGTGCGTAACTTCCTCTTTTCAGGAGTTGCATCCAGTGTACAAAACTTTGCTTATTCCGAGGTCCGTTATCAATAAAACATGTTATTCGATACTTGATGCTTGTTCTTTACCGTTTTGTTTGTGAAAGACATCGATGTTTTTTGATAAACTTGCACTTACATAATCTTGCTGGCCCTTGCCAATAATTGCTAAAACTTCGAATTGACTGAAGTAACGTCACAGATGCTAACCCGGATAGATTCTGTTGCATAGGCCTGCTTTGTCTCGTTTGTGTTTTGCAGGATTCTTACCTTTGGAGCAAACGGCCAGGAATTGTACTCCCCAGCCAAGGTCGCTTGACGTAAGACCTGACTCCAGTTGATGCCATTCCTTAGCTAGTCGCAGCTTATCCCCAGAGAGTTGAAATGACATTTATCCCTTCCCGAAGGAGGGAATTATTTTCCCCAGGAGAGTGTCCTCATGGAAAGCTGTCCATAGGATTAACTCCAGCAAGTCAAAATCAATGCCCCTGCAGAGGTTACGCTCCTCAGCGAATCGAAGATGTGCACGTTCAATCTCCAGCATGGGAGATTCCCGCAATAGTTAACCGAGTTGTTGGTTCGAAAGGTTTATGTCCGCGAAGGATGGTTTTCTTGCTTCCCGCAGGTCGTCATGTCATTGACAGGATGTTGATCCTCAGCAGAGTGGTAACTCTGAATGTGTAAACTGTGCCCAGACAGTGTGCTTTGTCCAGAAGTGTCGCTTCTTCCCCAGCTAAGTTTGTTCACCAGCAGGGTGTTTGTTCTTTCCTCCCAGTGGAAATTGGTGGTTAATCTCTCCCCGGCAGAGTTGGTTGTCTTTCTGGCGTTTATTTCGCCAGAATATTCTGTGATACTTGTTCTCTCCATCGGAGTTGGCGTTATCCTTAGCATTCATGTTGTTGAGACATCACTATCAGAGTGGCCCCGACAGCTTGAGCCTGCATTTGCATTTGCATATATCGCCATATTTGCATATACTCAAACGCGTAGCATGTCCGTGCCATACGGAGCATTACGCCACTTTCAAACATACGCATTTTGAAACATAAATCAGGTTGGTTAACCTTTTTGCTTTCAGGTGTATTTTCTCAGCAGAAGTATGGAGTTCTGGCTCGGATCTATTACCAGGGTTGCTTGTTGATGTTTCTCTTATCCGGCCAGTAAATTATTCTCTTCAAATTTGCTGTTACGTTAGCATCAAAGGGTTTCATGAATCAAAATTTCAGAAGCTGCCATCGGTTATCGAAACAGGCATCCGGTAACTTGGTTTCCAAATATTCCCAGTAGAGTCCGCCTCAAAGTCGCTGTCACGTCAGTGCTAAAAGGTTTGTGGGTTGGGACCTATGGAGTTAGCTATTGCAGAGATCAGCAGAGAAACTGCATTCAGAGTATCTTCCCGTATGGATAAACAGATGTATTTTCCTACTGGTTGACGGAAGTATTTCCCCGGAAGTCGCCAAAATTTTGTTGCCTATGTTGATAGGAGTTCCTCGTGTTGACGAGATATGAGTCCTGACGTGGACAACTTATTCCTGTATTGACGGGATTTCTGCGTGTTGGTGAAATATGAGTCCTGACGTGGACAAATTTATTGCCTCCAGATGTGCTGGTCCTAACGTGGACAGATTTGATTTCTCCGTGTTGACGGAATGTGAAGTCCTGACGTGGACAAATTGATTACTCTTCGTGTTGACGAAATGGTGTCCTGACGTGGACCATTTATCCCCAGAAGATATCTTTCTTCGTATTGGCGAAATGTGCATCCTGACATGGACAAGTATATAGTTCCTCGTGTTGACGAGATGCCCGAGTCCTGACGTGGACAAATTTATCTTTCTTCGTGTTGACGAAACGGTGTCCTGACGTGGACAATTTACTCCTATGATGATAGGATTTTCTCGTGCTGATTAAATGTGAGTCCTGACGTGGACAAATCCAGACGAGATGTGAGATCTAACATGGACAAATCAAGACGAGATGCAAGTCCTGACGTGGACAATTTATTCCTAACGTGGACAATTTATTCCTGACGTGGACAATTTACTCCTATGTTGATAGGATCTCTTCGTGTTGACGAGATGCGGACAACTCATGCCCAACGAAGTCGCCGGGATTTCTTCGTGTTGACTAAATCTGGAGTCCTTATGAGGACAAGTTTTATTCCTATGATGATAGGATTTCTCCGTGTTGACGGAATGTGGAGTCCTAACATGGACAAAGTTTACTCTTGATGAGGGGATTCTTCGTGTTGACGAAACAAGCGTCCTAACATGGACAAAGTTCTATTCCTGTGCTGTTGAAATTTCTTCGGGTTGACGAAGTGTGAGTCCTGACGTGGACAAATTTGCGTTTATCCGTGATTTGACGAAATTTGGGGTCCAGACATGGACAAGGTTACTCCTGTGACGACAGAATCTCTATTCGTGTTGACAAATGTGTTGCTTCTTGTGTTGACAAGGTTAGTCCAGTTGTGGACGGAGGTGCTTTTGTAAGAATTGTTCAGTACCTGTGGCGTTACATAGGTGGTTGGAGTTGAAATCAGAATTATTATCAGACGTTGGATCAGTTGTTGCCGTAACAACCAGATTCAGATAGGGGATGTTGCTCCCCAAGCAGTTATGAAGTTTATTTTTGCGGTTGGCAAATTTCCGGGTTTCTTAGTATTCAACCGTCTCGTACCTCGATTGTTTGAAGGCCGTTCGCTCTTCACCCAGTCGGGTCCAAGCCGTTTGAATAGGGGCAGCTGTTGCACCCCCAAATTTGCTCAACCTTTTCTTGCCTAATTTATGTTTCATTGCATTTCATTTGCATAGTTACATCATGTACATAATTCAATTATTTGCATATCATAGCATAGCATGCCTCCAACAAGGGATCAAAGGGTGTCTATCAAGAGAAGAGCCTAGTGTCGCTACTGCGAAAATCGGCGCCGGCTGAACAGAAGAGTCGCCACCGTGTGTTATTTATCCCAAAGGAGGGAAAGGAAACGCTCGAAGTAAACCTACTGCAAAGACGGGAAAGGAATGGTCATCGCAACCAAATCCTGGATTTGGGAGTCGGTTACGCAAGGGGAAGGTATTAGCACCCCTCACGTCCGTCGTACTCGACGGGATCCACGCTTGTTTTCTAGTACAGATTGTTATTCTATCTATTCTACAGGTCTGGGGTTAAAAGAAAAGAAAATGACTCGGCAAAGTATCGCACTTTATGCCTACGTATTCCCGTCTGGAACGAGAAATCAGAGTCAACGTAGTTCGCCTACCTATGGGAAAGGAGGGAAAGGTTGCTCGCTAGGATATCACATCCTATGCCTACGTACTTTCATACAGCATGACAGATCATAGCAAACGTAGTTCGGGCTACGGAAGAAACAAATTTGTCTGACTGTTTTTTATCCTTCTGAAAAAGGTTTTCTCCTGATTATGGGTCCAAGCGGACAAAAATGACTCCTTGATTGGTTTACAGTCTTTTACGCAAGAACTGTTTTTTATTGATGTTTAACCTTTTATTGTATTTTCTGATTATTTTGAGATAGAAGAGAAAGAAATCTAACCTAGGGTTAAAATGGGAATCAAAATCTACCCTAACGTTATCATGCATGGATGAGAACCTAATGTCTGTCATATTTCTCTCTTGCACAGAGAGAAACAGAGATCCTAGGGGATAAACGAAAAAGCAACATCATATATACAGTAAAGCAGTAAAATGCATGAGATGCAGCAAAACAAGCGAGGCAAGGGAGTCCCACTCAACCTCGAACCTAGAAAACAATGAGCAAAGTGAAACAGCTTCACCTCAACCTCAAGGGGAAAATTAACAAACAAGCAAAGAAAAGAAACCCTAAAAACCCAACTCTGACAGCACACCAACTCTGAAAAAACAGCAAACTCTGACAGTTGATTAACAACAATCTTCCAATGAACCCTCAAAGATCCAACTCTAATGATACCCAAGCTACAATAAGCTTCCATCTTCAAGAAATCCCCAAGCTCAAGCAAGCACTGAATCTTAACCAATTGACAGCATCAAACAACAGATAGCTCCAGACAGCAGTAAACCCTAACTTTAACAGTTGCACAGCTTTGACATGAACAATCTTCATCTTTTTCTTCAATGGCTTCTTTCTTCAGGACAAGCTCTCCCAGATGAGAATTGATTTATCAGGATAAATTGAATGTCAAACAGTTCATTGACGACCAAAGGAAGTCTATAAACAGTTGACATTGTAACAGACTGTTTCCCTCAAAGTTCTACCTCTAAGGTAAGGCCACTTATCCCTCCAAGGGAGGGAGGTGAATACTATAGAGGGACTTTATGTCATAGAGAGGAATTGAAGCACATGAAGCTATCCATGTTTGCACAAAACAATTCAGTCTATTCTAAGGCTCTGCTTATTCCTATTATTTCCTATGTCTTCAATCAACATCTTCAATCCAAGCAATCTTCATGCATCAACATTTGATTATTCTCCTCAATCTTCTCCTTTGATGTCTTCATGCTCCACAAGCTCAAACCAAACCCACGCCCCAAAATAAAAGCCCAGACACCCAAACAGACAAACATAAACCCCAAGTGGAACACCAAACAATCACACAATTTGCAAAATATACTAAAAATAGTAAAATAGTATTTAAAATCCTAAGATTTATTCCAAGGGGATTTCTATATCTAACCTACATACCCTATATGTCCCATAACCTAATTCATGCTAAAAACCCAAAAATAAAATGGTAGAATGCACCTATGTTGAGTTTAGACCCTAAAACTATCACCCTAATATTCTCTAATCAAAACTAATCAAGATTTAATCACAAAAATGTGAAATAAATCCCTAAGGGAACTTAATGCTCTAATCTAGCTAGTACAAAAAGAACGGGATCAAAATATGAATTTAAATTACTACACAAAATTCATCAAAATGTATGTACAAACAAACATGAAAATAAAAGCAATTAAGTTTGAAAAATCACCATAAATGGAAAAAAACCTAAAATAATATTTTTATTTTCTTATAATTTTCTTGAAACCATTACGAAAATGTGGGAAAAAGTCCCATGTTAAAATGATGATTTTTGAGTTTTTTTATGATTTTATTTGTAAAACATATGCGAACAAAATAAAAATGAAATTCAACTAAAATGATATAGCAGGGGGGTGGAAACAGCAGTTGCATACTCTTCAGAACACAACTGGGCCCAGGAAGGGGGTGCGCTTAGGAATGCGCTGGGCCCAGTTTTGGTAATTCAGAAAAACAAAAAAAACCCATAGCAAAAAAAAACTGAGAGGGGGGTGAATAGCATCCAAATGCTTTGCATTCTACGCTTGGGCCCCCCACGGGGGGTGTGAGTAGCAGCAGGGCCTAAGGCCCAAACCAAATACCAACCAGGGGAGGGGGGTGTCACGCGTAATCTGGGACATGGATTAGCATACGAGCAATTGGGCCTATGGCCCAGATCCACCATACGCCCAGCCTCAGCTACAAACCCTAAACAAAACTCCCCTCCTCCCCTCTTCCAAAGACTACTGTTCATCTTTCCCCTTCTGAAACCCTAGGCGCCGCTACCACTCCCTCACCTCTCTCCCGTTTTCAATCTCACCATCCTAAATCCCTACAGATCCTAATCTCACATACCCTAACCTCAACCTAACACTTTGCTCCACACATGCACAAAAGAAAGAATGAAGAACAGTCACTGACCTGGATGAAGCTGTTGACGAAAGTCTTTAGGCGATGACAATTGCTGGAGATTGATTCAAAGCGGTGGAGGCACTCGTTGAAGATCGCGGTGGATTTTTGTGAATCTCGTTAGATTCGTGAAGCTTGCTGATGCAGTTCATTGTGGTGATCTGGAAAAAGCTCGACGAAGCTCAGGAATACCTTGGACGCGATGAAGACGATGATCAGAGACTCTGAACCCTATGATGAACATCACTCGAGCGTGGATGGAGATCTGGAAATATGGCCGGAGACGATGATCCTGATGAAGTTATTTGATGAACCTTGGAGTTGTTGAAGGTTTTTGTTTGCGATTCGTTGAAGGTTGAGATGAATGTCTTCATCTTCTCTGAAGAACACCTGATGAACATCGATGTTGCCTTTCTGGAGATCTATGATGATCTTGCTGAAGAACCTGTTGAAGATCTTGACATGATTTGAAGATTTCTGGAGAAAGTTTCTGATGAAGATGATTGATATGATGGAACGATGAAGATTCAAACAATTCTGGAAAAATTAGGATGAATGTGGCGTTTGGATGAAGATTGGAGGAGCTGGATGAATTCTGGGCAAAAATGTGTTTCTGGCGGGTTCGTTGCGGTGGTCGGAGGAGGTTTGGGTGACCGGAGGTGAGCGATTGGGGTGGTTGCATGGCCGGCGGCCATGCATCCGGTGAGGGTTGAGGGATGGACAGGTGGTTGAGTGCATGCAGAGGGAGATGGGAATGAGGCCACGTGTGGGATTGGGGAGTCGGAGAGAGTGCCAAGTGGCGCTGCATGCAGTGGCTTCAGAGGTTGAAACGTGGCAATTGCCTTTATACGCCACCTGGCGCGGACTGGAACGTGTGGGCCTCCAAAATTGCCACATGGCCCACCGAGTTGGACTAATAAACCTGATTAATACCTAATTAACACATGATTAGACTCAAATAAAACTAAATGACAACTAAAGCTGCAATTAAAGCCTAATTAAGACTATTCTGACCCTAATTAACATTTAAAAAAGTGATTAAACTCTAATTACTCTAATTAAATCCTACAAATGAAAATTAAAATCCTAATTAATCAGAAAAAAAATCTAAAAACTATTTTAATATCTAAAAATTATCTTTTAAAAACCTAATTAATTCTGAAGAACAAAATCAAATAAAAATCTAAAAAACATTTGATCTCTATTTTTTTTAAAATCTATTCTATTAATTTTTTTAAAAAAAAATAAAACTCTAATAAACCTAAAAACAACAATACTATCTATTATTATTTTTAAAAACCATTCTATTAAAAGAAAATGATAATATCTATTTATCTATCTTTTAAAATCTACTCTTTTTAAAAAAATCTATTTATCTATTAAAACTAATAAAAGAAAATCAATATCTAAAATTTATTAAAAACTATAATATCTAAAAAATCCTTAAAAAATCTATTAATTTCTAAAAAATGAAAAGAAGATTTATTTAAACTCTAAAAAATATTAAAAAAACTCTATTAAATCCAGAAAAATCCATTAAATGCACTAAAAAATCCAGAAAAACGACAGAAAAAACTTAAAAATGTCAGGAGGTCGATTAAATCAAATAAAATCCAATTACGCAACCGTAGCGAAACCCGGGCACCGAGATGGTCTGAAAACACGGGAGATGAGCACCAATTCTCAACAAACTTTTATTCTGACTGGCCTGTACTGCCTGAAACACCAGGGACTATAATCAATCTCGATTGATAAAAATGCAATGCATGCCGTATGCGAATGCGAATGCAAAATGTATCGAAACATAAACCAAATAGGGAACCGGTTGGTCAAATTTTAGGGCGCAACAACTGCCCCTATTCAAACGGCTTGGACCCGACTGGGTGAAGAGCGAACGACCTTCAAACATTCGAGGTACGAGACGGTTGAATACCACAGAACCCTGAAATTTGCCAACCGCGGAAATAAACTGCACCACTGCTTGGGGAACGACGTTCGTCGAGTGAATCATGATTGTTACAGTAGCAACCGATCAGTTGTCTGAGAATAACTCTGATTTTGACTCCTACCACCCATGTAACACCAAGGGTACTGAACTATCTTCGCGAAAATACCTCTGTCCACAACTGGACTAAACTTGTCAACACAAGAAGAGAAACAAATTCATCAACAGAAGTAAAGATCCCATCATAACAGGAAAAAAAATCTTATCCTCAATTGCCCTTAAATTTCGTCGACACGAAAAGCCATAAATTCGTCATTACGGGAAAATCCTATCATCATATGAATACAACTTGCCCTCATCAGTACTCTACAACTTTGTCCTCAGCAGGACTCCATATTCCATCATCATGGAAAGATAAAACTTGTCGACTCCACTGGGGATGGGCTATCCACATCTTGTCAACACAAGGAAAATAGATTCATTAACATGAATAAATTCTATCATCATAGGAATACCATTCTTGTACATCTCTGAACTCACATTTCGTCAACACGAAGAAATCCTATCCACATAGGCATAAATTGTCCTCACCAGGACGCACATTCCGTCAACACAGAGAGAGTAACCCGTCAACACGAATAAAACCTATCAACATAGGCGTAAATTGTCCTCATCAGGATTCCATATTCCGTCAACACGGAGAGAGTAATCCGTCAACACGAATACAACCTATCAACATAGGCGTAACTTGTCCTCATCAGGACTCCCTATTCGTCAACACAGAAAAATCCTATCAAAATAGGCATCAATTGTCCTCATCAGGACCCCATATTCCGTCAACACGGAGGAATCAAACTTCGTCCTCAACAGGACTCCATATTCCATCATCATGGAGAAGTAATTCGTCGACACGAATAAATCCTATCATCATAGGCTTAAATTGTCCTCATCAGGACTCTATATTCCATCATCATGGAGAAGAAATTCGTCAACACGAATAAATCCTATCATCATAGACATAAATTGTCCTCATCAGGACTCCATATTCCGTCATCACGGGGAGAGTAATCTTGGTCCTCCGCAGGACTCTGTATTCCGTCAACACGGAGAAATCCTATCAACATAGGCATAAATTGTCCTCATCAGGACTCCATATTCCATCATCATGGAGAAGTAATTCGTCAACACGAATAAATCCTATCATCATAGGCATAAATTGTCCTCATCAGGACTCCATATTCCGTCAACACGGAGAAATCAAACTTCGTCCTCAACAGGACTCCATATTCCATCATCATGGAGAAGTAATTCGTCAATACGAATAAATCCTATCATCATAGGCATAAATTGTCCTCATCAGGACTCCATATTCCGTCAACATAGAGAAGACAAACTTCGTCCTCAACAGGACTCCATACTCCATCATCATGGAGAAGTCAAACTTCGCCCTCAGCAGGACTCCATATTCCGTCAACACGGAAGAATGATTCATCAACACGAAGAAATTCTATCAACATAGCTGGGGATATTCTGAAAACCAATGACCGACACCCGTTCTGACAACAAGCGACCACTTCTGCAATTTTGATACATGGAACCCTGAGATGCTACTGCAGCAACAAACTTGACAAAACAGTCCGCTGATCGAATACGAGAAAACCTCAATCGGTAACCCTGTGGGGATGATACTAGACTGAATCACATCATCATATGTCTCACGGCAAGACCTTGATTGTTTTAAAAAGGCATCTGAGCTTTAGAACTCCATACTCCTGTCGAGAAACATACCTGAAAGCAAAGGGTTAACCAACCTGACTTATATTTCAAAATGTGCATGTTTGACAATGGCGCAATGTTCCATACAGCATGGAAATGCTACGCGTTTTTGGTATATGCAAATATGACACTATATGCAAATGCACATGCAGGTTCAGGCTGCTGAAAGCTCTGATAAGCTTGCTTCATCAATACGGATGCTGAGGACAAACACCGCCCTGCTGGGGAAGGAACGGTTGCCACCAAGTATTCCGGAAAAATAAATGCCAGGACATAGAATGAACTCTGCCAGGGAGAGCTTTAAACCTTCGATTTCCACTGGGAGGAAAGAAAACACTTGCTGCAAAGAGAGAACTCCGCTGGGGACGAAACGACTCTCTTGGGGAAAATAACCTGACTCCGTTGGGGAGAATAAATGACCCTACTAGAAAGGGAATCTCTACTGGGGAGAGTAGACTGTCTGGGTACAGCTCACAAGTTTGGAAATATTAGTCTTCTGAGGCTAAACAACTCTGCTCGGGATATGGAATCCTTTTGGGGGACACCACACTGTCTGAATACAGCCCACAATCTTGGAATCACCAAACTCTGCTGAGGGCAAATGACCCTGCTGGAGAATGTCCTTCGGATAAGCTGCGACTAGCTGGGGGATTTGATCCTTCTTCAGTAAAGAACATTGCTATCTCAGCTTCCGGGAATGAAGCGCGATCTGCGCGGGGATTCACCTCGCATAATGACCAAGTCTTTCATCAAAAGCCTCTGGTTAGGGCAACATGAACTCTATTCCTTCTCGGAAATTTGCCCCAAAAATACCAACATGCCCCAGTCTGAGCATTTCGTCTGGAAAGGAAAGGCTAGCCATAGTGCTACTCATAATACCTTGCCCCTAAATCGGCACCAACCTTCTGATGAGGACTCTCCAATCTTTGTACCCTGACGATTAGATCTGAACTGTTTCTGCACGTTAAACCCAAAAGAATGTCCCAACACCATCTTTTGTTCTTAGGGTAATCTGCCCCGATCTTGCAACAATCTTTTACCCCTGATCGACTGACTCGTGGAGCAGTGCCTATAGCTGCGAGAGATTTGCCAAATCTCGACCTAATTGCCCCAGATTAACTGATTCTCGAATGTACGACTTTACTGGGGATAACCGAACGCGCCAAGTAGGATGGGGCTTCTGTACATCCGTGATAGGTCATACGCTCCTGATGTTGGACAATACCCTGTCTGAATTCACGACTTCTAGTAGAAGGGTCAATGGATGGTAGCACGATTTCCCGATATTTGTCTCAAACTTGAAGATTGGCTGAATCTGCTCAAGTAGCTCTGAGTAACTCTGATGACACTGAGAAGAACAATTCTTTCGCCTCTGTTATACCCCGGCCTGCTGGGACCTCTGTGGGATAGTCTGAAAATATGTACCCTGACGGTTTGATATGAACTGCCCCAGTATTCCGAACTTCAGCGAGATACTTTGAATCGAATGCCTCTCGAATAAAGAATAGCCCCTGCGCTCTTAGGATGGCATGCCCCTGTCTGCAATGACTTTGCCTTAATCTGGTTCTTGGAAAACCCCACTCTGAACCAAAAGCACCTTGCTACAATACGACCTTGCGATGGCTTACCCCGGTGTTTGCACGACAAAAGGATTCCCTTAATTCAACAATCATCAACATAGTGACTTGCCCCTGAACGAGCGTTGAGCGACTTAACCTGCCCTGATCAAACATAGCATTCGGGATAACTGCCCCTGATTGGCTCTCGAGAAGATTCGCTTCTGATCAACTGCTTCTCAAGTGAACTGCCCCTGATCAACTGATGCTTCGGGACTTGTCTTCAGACTAATTGATTCTGAACTTACTAGAAGTCAATGCCCACCATTCTGATCTAGACTGCTTCATGTCAACTACTGACCTGCAAGTAAAAATTGTTTAATCCCGAATGGTAATTTTAATGCAGTGTTCATGCAGATTTTGAAAAAATTTGTGCTGTCACTCATTTACGTGTCATGATTGTGAGTGACGAATGAGCCAAAGTTCAAACGTAGTGCTTACGTGATAAGTGAAAAATACAACAAGGATATGACTAGCAAATCGAGAGGGAGTCAGGTTACTCAGCCTTATCGTAATGCGCTTTCAGAATACACCCTGCCTCAATTAGGTCTTTTAAGGGCTGTATCGTGGTTGGGTTCACGGTTCGTGAAACAAAGGATATTTGGCTCAAATTATGATTTGTACCCACCCCTTCTACGTGATGATCTCCGATCCTAAAGTTCAGTTAACTTGGCTCGAGCGCTCGCCTCTTCGAGAGGTATGTTGAATGGTAAGAACCATAGTTAGGGAACTCACAAGGTTTTTTTCTCGGAGTGACAGTTACTCCTTTTCGTTTTCGGTGTCTGTATCCACACGACTTTGTCCTTGTTCGAGGATTTTCTCTTCTTATATCCTTTCTTTTTCATTCTTTTAGTTCCCTAATTTTTGCCTGGACTGACCCCCTTTGAGTTCTTTTCGATTTTTCCTTTTGAAGTCCAGCGGGATGCCCTAATATTTGCCTAAGTATTAGCTTTCCAGCTTTTTCTTTTTCTTTTTACTTAGCGGGCTTTCTCATTTCTTTCATGGAACAAGTCGTGCGACACTGGTTGTCCTGATGGCTCCGAAAGGATTGTAACTGTCTCACTCCTGATTGGGGAGGTTTAACCATTGTGGTTGACGAGGCACGACCTCTTGAGAGGTATAAACTGATTGGTCCTCGAAAGGCAACACTCCTCTGTAAGACTTGAACGCTCGATCAAGCTAACTGACACCTACCCTGCCCCGGGTTAAGATGTGAGGGTTTAAAAGTCCGAAAAACTTCTACTTCCTGGCTCGAAGTGGTTAACAAGGGACTAACTCCTTATATCTCCAGTGTTTGGGGATTTGAAACAATGCCTTGTACGTCCTCGGCAAGGTTTTATCTGAAAGCATACGATCATCGGTTATGAGTATTCAGTTTCGTCATCCTCCCTCCAATCTTTGCTAATCATAGTGATGAAGTGGAATAAATAAAATGCAAGTGTCAGTGCAATGCAATAAATGAGCGACAACGACATGATTAATTCAGAAAAATGCATAGTCACTTTATCAATATTACCATTCGAAACAAACAATATTTAACAGCAAGTAGTAACTAACAGAAAAGAAACTACAAATGAAAATGATAACAGCCCAAGGACTGCCAATGCTGAGGGTGTCAGCCTGTCTGGACCACTGGCTTCTCGAACATAAACCCTCTGAATCTGCGAGCTCAGATAGCTGAGAGGTTGGTATGAACCAACACAACTTCCTCTGGAAAGGAGATGCACTCTTGGTTGATCGACTGTTGTACATTTGCCTGAAAAGCTTCACAATCTTCAGTTGAGCGCCCTGGAGATCCGCCATGGTAACCACACCGAACGTGGGGATTGTACCCAGGAGGGTAAGGCTCGGGAACAGGCTTAAGAGCTTTCGGTTCCACTAAAGAACTCTGGACCAAAGATGGCAGCAACTGGCTATACGACATAGGCACTGGGTGGGAAGGAGCATTCCTTCGTTCCAAGTTGTTACGAGGCCTGTTCTGATTCTGACGCTGATTCTGATAACCTCGACCACGAGTTCGCTGACTTGCAAGAGAAGTGACATAACGTTCCTGATAAGGTGCCCCAGGCACAGTTGTCTGTCCAATATAACAAGGTACATGAGATACTGATCCAACAGATTTCACCAATTCATCTCGAGGATATCCAACATCTGGCATGATTGCATTGATCACGACTCCTTCTTCAGTGTGGTAATCATAAAGAGATTCAGCTTCACTAGCCTGAACGTTTGAAATAATCTGAATTTTCCCGATTTTGATGGCATGCTCAAGGCGTTCTCCAAGTACTACCAAGTCCGAGAAACTTAACGGAGGTCCAAGCATTCTTTCGCAGTACGGCCTCTGCAGTGAGTCTACAAACATGCTCGTTAGCTCTCGGTCTAAAAGCGGTGGTTGTACCCTGGCGGCAAATTCTCTCCATCTCTGAACATACTTCCTGAAAGGTTTATCGTTCCTTTGAGACAATTCTTACAACTGCATGCGACTAGGATCCATGTCTAGATTATAATCGTACTGCTTCAGCAAAGCTCTGGCTAAACCCACCCATGATCGGATCTGATCGCTCTCTAACTGCATATACCAACTCAGAGATGCCCCAGTCAGACTATCCTGAAAGCAGTGAATCATCAACCTGTCGTCTTGCACAAACGAAGTCATTCTTCGGCAGAACATCACCCAATGTTGCTTCAGACAGCAATCCCCTCTGTACTTCTCAAATCTCGGCGCTTTGAACTTTGGAGGTGACACCAGGCCAGGAACCAAACACATGTTTGCAGCATTCAGGTTAACAACATCTTTGACCTTCAAGGCTTTAACTTGTTCTTCCAACACTTGGAGTCTTCTACCATACTCAAGAGCTCTTGGGTCTACAGTCCTGGCTACTGGGATCTCTCTTCGGATATTCGCCATAGGGGGGACACTACCTTGACTGTTGATAAGAGGAGGTCGTTCATTGCTGACAACAAACTGCTCACGTCGATCTCGGTCCCTGACGGGCGGTTGCACAAACTGGTCTGCAGTAAGGTGGTTCACTTGCGGGAAGTCTTTGTCATGCAGGGAACCATACAAAGGATTGGACGTTGCAGTGAACCCTGACAAGGTATCAACAAACCGGAAATGGCTCTCTGACATAGCTACCAACAACCTTCAGCTGACCTCACTGCTAAATTTTTGCCCCAATCTATTTCAACCCCTTGGTCGTCTTCTACCAATCAACACTTGCTCAGACCAATCACCGGAGAATTACCCTCAGAATCAAAGCAACGGCTGGATAAGAGCTCTGGCTAGCTGGAGAATGATATGCAATACGATGCAAACATGTTTATGCAAATGCAATGCAATATGCAGCAAATACGGGATCACAACCCCTGGATGAGAAGCTCAATCCACAATATTGGCCTCAAATAGACCCACAAACTGCTCAAGACCACCCACGATGCTCCAACCTGGTCTCTGACAGACCCAATAACACTGTCCTCGGGTATCAACGCCACTGAATCTCAATCAAGAAAAACCGATAATCTGGAGGGCAAGTTACCTGCATGTCCCAACCCCTCTCACAGGTAGGTGTCCTAGTAACTGACACAAGGTATGGCATCCTATGCGGTCGTTGGCGTCACATACTTTCAAGACGGATGATACGATACCCAGAAGGTGTGGCATCATCATGTCCTGAAGAGGCCTCACTTAGCCAACTTCCAAATGATCGGTCCCCAGAGTCGACAATCCAACTAACCAACAACCCCTTCAACCCAAAGGGTTGAAAAAGAAGTCAACCAGAAGTACCTCGTCTGAGCGTGGATTTCATGAGACACTAGTACATGCAAAGCATGCACGTGCCCACTAATTTCCACTCTAATTCTAGGTGCACTCAAGCCCAGGTCTGACTTATCTCTCAATCATAGAACCCCCTCATACCCACAACAATAATAACAATAATATAATGCTGAATGTAAAATACAGAAAACATAAATCCATACAAAATCCACGACGGGAAAACAAGCGCTAGGATTGACTCGCGTAGGGAACCGTTGGAGTCCCCAGCAGAGTCGCTACTGCAAAAATCGGCGCCGGCTGAACAGAAGAGTCGCCACCGTGCGTTATTTATCCCAAAGGAGGGAAAGGAAACGCTCGAAGTAAACCTACCGCAAAGACGGGAAAGGAATGGTCATCGCAACCAAATCCTGGAATCGGGAGTCGGTTACGCAAGGGGAAGGTATTAGCACCCCTCACGTCCGTCGTACTCGACGGGATCCATGCTTGTTTTCTAGTACGGATTGTTATTCTATCTATTCTACAGGTCTGGGGTTAAAAGAAAGAAAATGAATCGGCAAATTATCGCACTTTATGCCTACGTATTCCCATCTGGAACGAGAAATCAGAGTCAACGTAGTTCGCCTACCTACGGGAAAGGAGGGAAAGGTTGCTCGCTAGGATATCGCATCCTATGCCTACGTACTTTCATACAGCATGAAAGATCATAGCAAACGTAGTTCGGGCTACGGAAGACACAGATTTGTCTGACTGTTTTTTATCCTTCTGAAAAAGGTTTTCTCCTGATTATGGGTCCAAGCGGACAAAAATGACTCCTTGATTGGTTTACAGTCTTTTACGCAAGAACTGTTTTTTATTGATGTTTAACCTTTTATTGTATTTTCTGATTATTTTGAGATAGAAGAGAAAGAAATCTAACCTAGGGTTAAAATGGGAATCAAAATCTACCCTAACGTTATCATGCATGGATGAGAACCTAATGTCTGTCATATTTCTCTCTTGCACAGAGAGAAACAGAGATCCTAGGGGATAAACGGAAAAGCAACAACATATATACAGTAAAGCAGTAAAATGCATGAGATGCAGCAATACAAGCGAGGCAAGGGAGTCCCACTCTACCTCGAACCTAGAAAACAATGAGCAAAGTGAAACAGCTTCACCTCAACCTCAAGGGGAAAATTAACAAACAATACAGCAAAGAAAAGAAACCCTAAAAACCCAGCTCTGACAGCACACCAACTCTGAAAAAACAGCAAACTCTGACAGTTGATTAACAGCAATCTTCCAATGAATCCCCAAAGATCCAACTCTAATGATACCCAAGCTACAATAAGCTTCCATCTTCAATAAATCCCCAAGCTCAAGCAAGCACTAAATCTTAACCAGTTGACAGCATCAAACAGCAGATAGCTCCAGACAGCAGTAAACCCTAGCTTTAACAGTTGCACAGCTTTGACATGAACAATCTTCATCTTTTTCTTCAATGGCTTCTTTCTCCAGGACAAGCTCTCCCAGATGAGAATTGATTTATCAGGATAAGTTGAATGTCAAACAGTTCATTGACGACCAAAGGAAGTCTATAAACAGTTGACATTGTAACAGACTGTTTCCCTCAAAGTTCTACCTCTAAGGTAAGGCCACTTATCCCTCCAAGGGATGGAGGTGAATACCATAGAGGGACTTTATGTCATAGAGAGGAATGGAAGCACATGAAGCTATCCATGTTTGCACAAAACAATTCAGTCTATTCTAAGGCTCTGCTTATTCCTATTATTTCCTATGTCTTCAATCAACATCTTCAATCCAAGCAATCTTCATGCATCAACATTTGATTATTCTCCTCAATCTTCTCCTTTGATGTCTTCATTCTCCACAAGCTCAAACCAAGCCCACGCCCCAAAATAAAAGCCCAGACACCCAAACAGACAAACATAAACCCCAAGTGGAACACCAAACAATCACACAATTTGCAAAATATACTAAAAATAGTAAAATAGTATTTAAAATCCTAAGATTTATTCTAAGGGGATTTCTATATCTAACCTACATACCCTATATGTACCATAACCTAATTCATGCTAAAAACCCAAAAATAAAATGGTAGAATGCACCTATGTTGAGTTTAGACCCTAAAACTATCACCCTAATATTCTCTAATCAAAACTAATCAAGATTTAATCACAAAAATGTGAAATAAATCCCTAAGGGAACTTAATGCTCTAATCTAGCTAGTACAAAAAGAACGGGATCAAAATATGAATTTAAATTGCTACACAAAATTCATCAAAATGTATGTACAAACAAACATGAAAATAAAAGCAATTAAGTTTGAAAAATCACCATAAATGGAAAAAAAAACCTAAAATAATATTTTTATTTTCTTATAATTTTCTTGAAACCATTACCAAAATGTGGGAAAAAGTCCCATGTTAAAATGATGATTTTTGAGTTTTTTATGATTTTATTTGTAAAACATATGCAAACAAAATAAAAATGAAAATTCAACTAAAATGATATAGCAGGGGGTGGAAACAGCAGTTGCATACTCTTCAGAACACAACTGGGCCCAGGAAGGGGGTGCACTTAGCAATGCGCTGGGCCCAGTTTTGGTAATTCAGAAAAACAAAAAAAACCCATAGCAAAAAAAAACTGAGAGGGGGCGAATAGCATCCAAATGCTTTGCATTCTACGCTTGGGCCCCCCACGGGGGGTGTGAGTAGCAGCAGGGCCTAAGGCCCAAACCAATACCAACCAGGGGAGGGGGTGTCACGCGTAATCTGGGACGTGGATTAGCATACGAGCAACTGGGCCTAAGGCCCAGATCCACCATACGCCCAGCCTCAGCCACAAACCCTAAACAAAATTCCCCTCCTCCCCTCTTCCAAAGACTACTGTTCATCTTTCCCCTTCTGAAACCCTAGGCGCCGCTACCACTCCCTCACCTCTCTCCCGTTTTCAATCTCACCATCCTAAATCCCTACAGATCCTAATCTCACATACCCTAACCTCAACCTAACACTTTGCTCCACACATGCACAAAAGAAAGAATGAAGAACAGTCACTGACCTGGATGAAGCTGTTGACGGAAGTCTTTAGGCGATGACAATTGCTGGAGATTGATTCAAAGCGGTGGAGGCACTCGTTGAAGATCGCGGTGGATTTTTGTGAATCTCGTTAGATTCGTGAAGCTTGCTGATGCAGTTCATTGTGGTGATCTGTAAAAAGCTCGACGAAGCTCAGGAATACCTTGGACGCGATGAAGACGATGATCGGAGACTCTGAACCCTATGATGAACATCACTCGAGCGTGGATGGAGATCTGGAAATCTGGCCGGAGACGATGATCCTGATGAAGTTATTTGATGAACCTTGGAGTTGTTGAAGGTTTTTGTTTGCGATTTGTTGAAGGTTGAGATGAATGTCTTCATCTTCTCTGAAGAACACCTGATGAACATCGATGTTGCCTTTCTAGAGATCTATGATGATCTTGCTGAAGAACCCGTTGAAGATCTTGACATGATTTGAAGATTTCTGGAGAAAGATTCTGATGAAGATGATTGATATGATGGAACGATGAAGATTCAAACAATTCTGGGAAAATTAGGATGAATGTGGTGTTTGGATGAAGATTGGAGGAGCTGGATGAATTCTGGGCAAAAATGTGTTTCCGGCGGGTTCGTTGCGGTGGTCGGAGGAGGTTAGGGTGGCCGGAGGTGAGCGGTTGGGGTGGTTGCATGGCCGGCGGCCATGCATCCTGTGAGGGTTGAGGGGTGGACAGGTGGTTGAGTGCATGCAGAGGGAGATGGGAATGAGGCCACGTGTGGGATTGGGGAGTCTGAGAGAGTGCCAAGTGGCGCTGCATGCAGTGGCTTCAGAGGGTGAAACGTGGAATGGAGTGATTAACCCTAAAACTGAAACGTGGCAATTGCCTTTATACGCCACCTGGCGCGGACTGGAACATGTGGGCCTCCAAAATTGCCACATGGCCCACCGAGTTGGACTAATAAACCTGATTAATACCTAATTAACACATGATTAGACTCAATTAAAACTAAATGACAACTAAAGCTGCAATTAAAGCCTAATTAAGACTATTCTGACCCTAATTAACATCTAAAAAAGTGATTAAACTCTAATTACTCTAATTAAATCCTACAAATGAAAATTAAAATCCTAATTAATCAGAAAAAAAATCTAAAAATTATCTTTTAAAAACCTAATTAATTCTGAAGAACAAAATCAAATAAAAATCTAAAAACATTTGATCTCTATTTTTTTTTAAATCTATTCTATTAATTTTTTTTAAACAATAAAACTCTAATAAACCTAAAAACAACAATACTATCTATTATTATTTTAAAAACCATTCTATTAAAGGAAAATGATAATATCTATTTATCTATCTTTTAAAATCTACTCTTTTAAAAAAATCTATTTATCTATTAAAACTAATAAAAGAAAATCAATATCTAAAATTTATTAAAAACTATAATATCTAAAAAAATCCTTAAAAAATCTATTAATTTCTAAAAAATGAAAAGAAGATTTATTTAAACTCTAAAAAATATTTAAAAACTCTATTAAATCTAGAAAAATCCATTAAATGCACTAAAAATCCAGAAAAACGACATAAAAAACCTAAAAATGCCAGGAGGTCAATTAGATCGAATAAAATCCAATTACGCAACCGTAGTGAAACCCGGGCACCGAGATGGTCTGAAAACACGGGAGATGAGCATCAATTCTCAACAGACTTTTATTCTGACTGGCCTGTACTGCCTGAAACACCAGGGACTATAATCAATCTCGATTGATAAAAATGCAATGCATGCCGTATGCGAATGCGAATGCAAAATGTATCGAAACATAAACCAGATAGGGAACCGGTTGGTCAAATTTTAGGGTGCAACACCTAGCAAGAGGTGTTATCCAAGTTTGAGAGATCATCCAAGCCATCAAGTGATTTGAAGTCTTGAGAAGTTTGAGTGCTTACATGTGAGTTTTGCTCCTATCTTGAGGAATATTGAGAATCATCAGTGGGATGAGAAACATGGAGTGTGAATTTGAGGTGTGTATGGATCTCATAGAGTGCCTAGAGGGCCATATTGAAGCTGAGACAAGTCATGGATTCAAGTATGAGAGCCACATTTGAAGTGCAGTCAACTAGGGTTTCATCTGGGTCAACCCTAATTCAATTGAGTAATTGGAGAGTATCAAAGCCTAATTAGAGGTCATGGGATTCATGGATTGGTATGTTGATACATGGGTGGTGTTGTGCCAAGATTAAGCAAAGAAGGATCAAGGATGTGGGAAGTTGCTAAATTAGGGTTTCAGTGTAAAATCCCCTATTTAGTGCCCAACTTCAAGGCCACATAAGTCAAAATACAAGTTTCAAATGGATCTTTGGCCAACATGAAACTTGTAGATCATCTAAATACCTTTAATTTGAGTACTAGAAGTCCTCAAGGGGATTTATAGAACTCAAGTTATGGTTCTTGCAAGTTACAGGTCATCAGATGACACTGAAATTTATCTGTGAAAGTCACTTGACTTCCAAGCAACTTTTGCCCTTCAAGGAGCTTTCAAATGGATTCTTGACCAACATAAGAGTTGTAGATATTGATCTTATATTTCCATAGAGTACTAGAAGTCCTTGATAGGATTTTTAGAACTCTAGTTATGATCTTGGCAAGCCAGGGGTATTTTGGGTATTGGTGATTATAGGTCATTTTCAAGCATGGGCCAAAATCTCCAACTTGAAAGCTTCAAATGGAAAATTGTTCAACTAGAAAGTTGCTCAAAATAGTGTTTTAACCGTGACCATGCAACAAGGAGGCTTTGAATTGTCTCATAGGAGAAGTTGGTTTGAAATGGCTTTGAAATGAAGAAATTAAAGTGATTAAAAGGCCAAAATTGTGGAAAAATTGATATGTGGCCAAACAAGTCCATGTTATATACCATTTTGATCAGAAAAGGCATTTTAAAGGTGATGACATTACCAAATTTTTGATTTGAGGTCATTTACACATGGTTCCCCTTTGTACCTTAAGGTTGAAGTAACATAACAATCACAATCCATAAGATCAAAAGCAAGGCAATTACACATCCAATTCAATTCTAAATATCACAAGAGGAGAAATTCAAGCAAGATTGAAAGCTGAAACATAGCAATGCATGGCTTTGGCATGTGAGATTTTCAAGGGATATGAGAAATTGAATTTCTCATTCAGGTTGTTACAGAAGTTTCTAGAGGGTTCTATCAGCTTCTATATAACATATGCATTGGATTCAGATCTTTTTTTTGGGAAGGATTGAGCCAGAAACAAGAAAGAGCAACTGAATTTTCTTCATTGCATCTCAGAATCGGGTTTGGAGATAGAGGGAATTTTAAGACAAATTGATCATTGGAGAAGCTTTAGAAGTGGTTCTTGAGTGATTCTGCAAAAGATTGGAGGTTGAATCGAGCATTTGCACCTTCTGTTCATCCAGTTTTTCCAGGTTTGCAACTTTCATTTTTTAGCTTAGATTAGGGGAAATTGATTAGCATTTGATATGTGGATAGGTTATAGATGTTGCTCAGATGGATTTAGGCACAAGAATTGGACAATTAGAGACCAAATTAGTGTGATGCCATTTTCTGTTGAAGCTTATATCTCTTAGTTCTTGAGGTTTTAATGGTGTTTGAATAGTTAGAATTGAAGCCTGAAGAATGTAGTTCATGCTAGGATCTTTAATTTTAAGAATTGCAACAATCAAGATTTGGTGATTTTTCTGCAACTTCTATCGGGTTTTGAGTTAGGGTGAGAATCAATGGAATTGGAGTGCATATTTGAACTCAGGGGATGATTTTAAGTGAGATAGGGTGTTTCAGTTTGGTGTGTGATGCATTTTTGGGATTGTCTCGCCGAAGAAGACGGTGGCGCAAAGCTCAGGCCACCGTCCTGCACATTTACCTCCCAGTTTGAATATTTGGAAAAGACGATGCTTCAGCCATTAGATCATGCATTGACCTTGACTGAGAACCCCAACCAACGGTCACGATCGTGTTTCACAAACTGAAGAGAGTGAGTTTAGTCAAAACTCACCGTTTCACTTAAGCGTTTTGGGTGGGCTTAAGTGAACCCTTGCTAACCACACCTCCATTTGGGCCCAATGAGAAAACACAACGTGAAAGACTTGCCATTTGCCACAAGGATTTTCCATTTTTCTTTTCTTTTTTCTGATTTGTTTGGTTTGGTTTGGGCTTAGCCTTCGTTTGCTAGTAGCACCCCCATCTGGGCCCATATCTAGATAACAACATGTTTTAATTGCTATTTGCAACGCTCTTTTATCAATTTTCATTATTTTCTTTTAATTTCATATTTTTCATATAGTTTAGGAAATAATTCACCATAAATAGGAAAATTAAAATTTTTAATCTAGATTTTTTTCTCTGACTCTTGAAAGGGTATAAAATTTAATAGGATTAAAAGATAATTGAATCATGCATTTTATATTTTAATTGCATTTTTGTATTTTTAATTGGTTAATTTTGAATATGGTTGGTATGCTTTCTTGTGGATTTTGGTATGAATGATTGGTGATGATTTTTGAGTTGATTCTTTTTGGGCTAGATAGCTTAGATGTGCATGTACCCCTAGTAATTTTCTCATAATTTTGTGAGAGAATATTAGGTTAGTTTGAACATTGAATATTAGGTGTTGAAATTTTAGGGTTTTAGGATAGTACCCTTAGGTTTAGGGCATAGTTTTAGCACTTAATGAATGGATAACCCCCTGGTTTTTGTATGGCATATTCTTAAGAGGTTTAGGAACCCTTAGAATTTTTTGTAGGATTTTACAATCATTTTTGGTATTTTAATTAGAATTAGTTTTAAGACTAACTTTTAGGTGTTTCTGATGAACTAACTTGACTAGGTTAACTCAATAGTTCCCCTTAGATTAGTGTGGTGTTGCTTTTGAGCTTGGAGGATCATGAAGACCAATTGAATATGATTTGGAGTGCTTGAAGAAGCTTGGACATGAAGATTTTCTCAGCTTGTGGGTGCTTGTCAGGAGCTTAGGAGAACTAGGGTTTTAGGGAGAGCATTAGACTAGTTTTGTTTCTTTCTTCAAACATGGAGTATATTGCTTATCTCCATTCCATCCAATGACATAAAGTCCTCTTAAAGAAGCCACATCTCTCCCTTGGAGGGATGAATGACATGCTTTAAAGAGTAGAACTTTGAGGATACAGTTCCTTTACAGTGTTAAGATCTTAATGGCTTCCCTTGGTTGTCATTGAGTTTCTTAACACTTCTACTTGATCTTGTTGAATGATTTCCCCTTGGAGGTGCTTGTTGAAGTTTGGTAAAGAGAAAGTTTAGGAGATTGTTGAAGCTAGGAGTGGGCTTGTTGAAGCTAGTTGCTTGTTGAAGCTAGGGTTTTGCTGCTTGTTGAAGCTGGTTGCTTGTTGAAGCTAGGGTTTTGCTGCTTGTTGAAGTTGGTTGCTTGTTGAAGCTAGGGTTTTGCTGTTTGCTAAGATGAAGTCAGGAGCTTGTTGAAGCTTGGTGTTTGTTGAAGATTGAAAGTTTAATGAAACTTGAAGATGGGAGTTATTCATGAAGATGAAGGTTGTTGCTGTCAACTTTTACTGTTTAATCAACCTGTTGCTGTCAGAGTTGCTGCTTATGCTGTTTGCTGTAGGAGTCTGGTGTTGCTGTCTGGGCTGCCTCCTCTGCTGTGGTTTTTGTTTTTTGTATTGTTTGTTGGCTTGTGTAGCTTGCCCACTAGGTTTGAAGTGAATGTTGATTCACTTTGCCTGTTGTTTTCCCAGGTTCGAGGTTGAGTGGGACTCCCTTGCCTCGCTTGTATTGCTGCATTGCATGCATCTTACTGTATTTGCTTTTTTTCTTTTCTGTTTATCCCCTAGGATCTCTGATTTCCTCTGTACAGGAAGAAATTATGATATACATTAGGATTCTTATCCATGCATGACAACATTAGGTTAGTTTTTATTCCCTTTTCAACCCTAGGCTTTTTAGAGTTTCTCTCTTCTTACCTCAAAACAACTCAAAAATACAGTAATAAGGTTACTCGACGTCGTACGTCACGAGCCTTAAGCTATTTGAGAAAGGGTTGTTGGAGAGCTTCTTTCCAGTAGTCTGGCTGCTTAGTGTGGCACCCTTTGGGTGACACGCAACGTAGTCACTCTCAAATCCTAGTCTCTAGTGCGTTAGAGATTGCAAACCAACTAAAAAACACTTCTTTCGTAAAAGATTCAAAACAAACATCAAAGTGTCATTTTTGTCCGCTTGGACTCTTAATCAAGAAAACCCTTTCATAAGGTAATAAAAAACAGTCAGACAAGCTTGTGTCTTCCGTAGCCCGAACTACGTTTGCTCTGATCTTTCATGCTGTATGAAAGTACGTAGGCATATGATGCCGTATTCTAGCGAGCAACCTTCCCCCCTTAACCCGTAGTTAGGCGAACTACGTTGACTTTGATTTCTCGTTCCAGACAGGGATACATAGGCATAAAGTGCGACACTTTGCCGAGTCATTTTCTTTTCTTTTTAACCCAGACCTGTAGAGTAGATAGAATAACATCCGTACTAGAAAACAAGCGTGGATCCCGTCGAGTACGACGGACGTGAGGGGTGCTAATACCTTCCCCTTGCGTAATCGACTCCCGAATCCAGGATTTGATTGCGATGACCATTCCTTTCCCGTTTTGTGTTAGGTTTACTCTGAGCGTTTCCTTTCCCTCAGTTGGGATAAATAACGCACGGTGGCGACTTTTCTGTCATAGCCGGCGCCGATTTTCGCAGTAGCGACAAAGTCCTGAACCGAAGTCCGGATACACATGAATGCATGATGCACACGTCACAAATCATCCTCATAATAACATCATAGGTTCATCATCATTCATCATATTCATCACCATCAAACGTCATAGCTCATCATCATAATCATCATCATACGTAATGTCATCATAACTCATCATAATAATCCTCTTCAAACATCATGTCATCATATCTCATCATAATAATCATCATACATCACATCATCATAATTCATCATAATAATCATCATCATACATCATAGAAAATCATCATATAATCATGTACAAATCACCTAGAGCTCACAGTCATACTCATATCAATTCATCATATTATCACATACTATCACATATTATCATATATTATTTCATAATTATACTCGCGGTAATCCTCATACTATTGCCTATTAATCACATAAGCCTCACTGTCATACTCATGTTAACTCATCGCAGAAGTCTCATAATCAAACATCAAGGCATCGCTGCACACGATCGACATTCGTGAAACTCTGCTACCTTCGTTGGCATGTTCGCTAGGCGAGTCTGGGGCGAGTTTCTCGCTAGGCGAGTCTTGGAACAACATGTTTGCTAGGCGAAGCTTTCTTCGCTAGGCAAACTGCGTGATGACAGCAAATTCTACTACGTGTCAGAACTCAAAATCACTCAAAAAGCTCTACGATCCACTTACCCAATGCCCCCAAAACATCCCTAAATCATCCCTAAGGTCCTACGGCGATTAAGGCACA
The DNA here is from genome assembly GCA_963859935.3 of Lathyrus sativus. NCBI lineage: Eukaryota > Viridiplantae > Streptophyta > Magnoliopsida > Fabales > Fabaceae > Lathyrus > Lathyrus sativus. The sequence goes on from OZ012739.1 coordinate 345,870,651, forward strand.
AAACCTACAGTTTATTAGGCTAATCCCGGAACATATTCACACCCTAAATCACAATCTTTCCTTCAATTACACCCTAAGACATTAGAGTTACTCATTATCCAATATTCCTAAGGGTTAAGCAAAGTTCAATCAGCTTTTTGGCCACAAAGGCCTAGGTTTCCGTTTCCCCCAATTGAACAACGGTTAGATTTACTTATAATCGATTTAGGCCACGATGGCTAAAGATCACTATTTCTCATATCTATGCTCTAATAGTCAAGAATACTTACAACTACACCAAACATCAGAGTTCTCAAAACTAGATTTAGGCCACGAATGCCAAAAATCCCTTTTTCTCTTAATTCTCCATAAAATCCTTAAACCCTTAAATCAACCATAATCACATCGAAAGTTACACATGGAAAATCATGAAATGCTATACTCCCGATACCTTAGTTGTCGATCGAAGCCTTCTCTATCTTTCAGGGAACCTCTCGAAGCTCATGCCTCCCATCTTCTCCTCAGAGCTCTGGCCTCAATACTTTTCACGGTTAACAAAATGAATCCTAATTCCCTTCAGAATTCCTTTTTGTCAAACCTAGTCTTGGGCCACACAATTTGGGCTTTTCCCGTAACACCCTTACTAACTCCTCTTAATGCCCAAATTACCCTTATTTCACTATATTTATTTTAACTAATAATAATACTAATATTTCTATATCGTATACTATTAATTAAATAAATCATCCAAAAATGCATAATTCCCAAAAATCCACAAAACCATCGAAAACCACCAAAATACGAATATTCTCAATTAAATAAACTAATTAAATATTCCCATAATATTTGGGGTGTTACACATTGCAATAATTCACCTTGTACATTGACGCTAATGTTGCCAACGCATCTGCCATCTGATTCTCAGCCCGATGCACATGATGGATCTCAACCCTGTCAAATAAAGGTAACAAATTCTTATAAGGCACCAAGTTTTCCTGAAGAGTCTCCCATTCGCCCTTAATCTGATTAACCACCAGCGCTGAATCGCCATACACGTCAAGATTCGTGATCCTCAGATCAATGGCCTTTTCTAACCTCATGATGCATACTTCATATTCTGCTTCATTATTGGTGCAAGTGAACGTCAATCAGGCATTGAATGATATATGAGAATCGTGAGGAGTAGTAATGATAGCCCTGATTCCATTACCATATGAGTTGACAGCACCGTCAAAAATCAAACTCCACTGAGACTCGATTCCAAGCCCCTTGTCAGGAAAAGGCTCATTATAGTCTTTCATTTTCAGAAACATGATATCTTCGTCCAGAAATTCAAACTTCATCATTTGATAGTCCTCAATCAGTTGTTGAGCAAGATATTCTGACAGAACACTTCCCTTGATGACTTTCTGGGAGACGTAATGAATATCGTATTTTGTCAAAACTATCTACCAACGGGAAATCCTTCTAGTGAATGCTTGCTTATCAAACATATACTTAATCGGATCCATCTTCGATATTAACATGGTTGTGTAGTTTAACATATACTGCCTCAAACGCTTAGCTGCCCAAGCAAGTGCATAACATGTTTTCTCCAGCATTGAGTACCTCTACTCACAATTAGTAAATATCTTACTCAAGTAGTAGATGACATGCTCTTTTTTACTTGTCTCGTCCTATTGACTGAGCACACACCTAATTGAATTCTAAAGAATCGTCAGATACATAATCAAAGTCTTCCTGCTACCGGAGGCATGAGGATCAGAGGCTCCTGCAAGTATTCTTTTATCTTTTCAAATGCTTTTTGACTGTTTTCATTCCACCTGACCGCTTGATCTTTTCTCAACAATATGAATATTGGTTCACACATGGCTATAAGGTGAGAGATGAGACTAGCTATGTAGTTCAACTTCCCTAAGAAATCACGAACCTCTTTTTCTGTTCTCGGCTCAGGCATCTCTTGTATAGCTCTTATCTTGGCAGGATCAACCTCGATACCTCTTTCGCTGACAATGGAACCTAACAGTTTACCAGACCTCACCCCGAAGGTGTACTTGTTCAGATTCAACCTCAGCATGAATTTCCTTAACCTTTCAAACAGATTCGAAAAATTAACCAGGTGCTATTCCTCCGTCTGTGACTTCGTGATTATGTCATCAACATAGACCTCAACCTCTTTGTGAATCATATCATGGAAGAGAGTCACCATAGCCCGCTGATAAGTTTCCCCAACATTTTTCAATCTAAAGGGCATCACTTTATAGCAGGACATCCCCCACGATGCTATGAATGTCATTTTTCCATGTCCTCTGGGGCCATTTTGATTTGGTTGTACCCAGAGAAGCCATCCATGAAGGAAAATACAGAAAACTGGGCAGTATTATCCATTAACACGTCAATGTGAGGGATCGGGTAATCGTATTTCGGGCTTGCTTTATACAAATCCCTGTAATCAATGCACATCCTGACCTTTCCATCTTTCTTAGGAACAAACACAATATTAGCAACCCACATCGGATAATTAGTCGCAATAAGAAATTCGACATCCAACTATTTCTGAACCCCTTCTTGATTTTGGCATCCATATATGGTCTTGTTCTTCTCAACTACTTAACTGAAGGACACTCCTCTCTGAGAGGCAAACAGTGTACAAAGATGTCTCTTGGAGCATTTCAACGAATCCTCTCTTAACACTGCCTTCCAATACGGCCCCAATTCTGACTTCCTTCTTAGAATCCTCGGTACCCAGATTAATGATCTCGACATCCTCCTGATGAGGATGAATAATCCTCTCCTCCTATTTCAATAGTCTGGCTAATTCCTTAGGAAGTTCACTCTCTTCGTCAGTCTCCTCTTCAACATGGTAAATAGGATTGTCAAAGTCAAACTGAGTCATATCTGAATCATTATCGATGGAATCTAAGGGAACAGGTCTGCATGAGTGATGTTTTATGTTTTATTAAGAATGCAAAGATGAACAAAACAAAACAAAAACACATTGCCATTTTTAAAGATGCAAAAAGTAAAATGAAAAATAGGGAGTGCAATATTTGAATGCAAAACATCCTTTATTCATGATATATTGGAAGTAAAACATGTGTGGCCCTACAAATGAGCCACTACGCCTTGGGTAGAGCGCATGACTTGACAGATGTAAAAATAAGAAAATTACTCTTCGCGAGTAACCAGGATGACTTCCTCGAAAGACCAGTTGCACAAATCTTGGCCTGGGATATAGGGGCGGATCCAATTATCCATGTCACAATCACTATCAATCTTGTCTTCTCCTATTGCATGAATCTGATCAAAAATGACCCTGACACTTATGAACTTGACAGGGCCCTTGAATCTCGGCGGAGCTTACGACGAATCGTAACCCAGTCCAAACTTATCATTCTTCATCGGCACTTCAAGAATCTGGCCCCATCTCTGGGAACTTCCAGTCTCAACCACATCACGCGCGTCTTTCAAAGAAGAAATTGAAGCCTCAGGCTTTTTATCCTCCACATGAGGCCTTCTGAATACGAAATGCTTCGAAAGCCTGATAGAGGGTCTCATGTATCTCCTCATCAACCTTAACATACTTAAATGATGACAAGTGGCTAACCATAATATCTTTCTCTCTGCAGACGGTAACGACCCTTCCTTCAACCATGTATTTTAGCTTCTGGTGTAGAGTTGAAGTAATTGCCCTAGCTGAATGGATATAAGGACGTCCCAACAAACAACTATATGCAGTCTGGATGTCCATGATATAGAAGGTTGTTTCGAAAACATCTGAACCGAATTGAATAGGCAAAACCACCTCACCGAATATAGATCTTTTAGATCCATCAAAAGCCTGCACTACCAAATCACTAGGACTGCAAATCACACCATGCGTATCCAATTTCATAAGAGCCTTCTTTGGTAATACATTTAATGATGACCCAATATCTACCAACACATGAGATAACATAGAGCCCCTGCACTCAATAGAGATATGCAAGGCCTTATTATGATTCTTTCCTGTCGGCGTCAAATCTAGATTGGTAAACCCCAGCCCATTCCCTGTGTTAACATGGACAACTTCCCCTTCAAGCTGATTTACTGATATCTCCTGAGGAACATAGGCATCATTCAACACCTTCAGCAATGCATTTCTGTGTGCCCCAGAACACATCAACAACGATAGAATGAAGATATTTGATGGTGTCTGATTCAACTAGTCGACAATCTTGTAATCACTCTTACAAATCAACCTCATAAATTCCTCTGTGTCTTTTGAGAAAGAAGCATCACCTGATTGTTGTTGCACATAATCATCCACAACCAACTTTCCTTTACCCGTATCAGATCTGTTAACATTGACATTTGGTGAAGAGAAGACCCTACCACTGCGTTTGATACCCCCAGCACCAACAATATTGTCCACGGTAGACCCAACATCTAAAGAAGCTAACAACTCTTGTTTCTGTCCATTACAAAATACCTCAGCTCTGTATTTCCACGGAATTGCTTTAGTACTCTCCTATGGTATCGACCCAGGTGTAGTATTAATGGTAGGTGCTTGTCGCACATGCGTCAAAATATAAATGGTCTTGTACGGAATTGATATCGTTGCAATGTTCCCACCATCATCATTAACCTCATCATTAACGTAATCCATAACATTAGTTCTGTCAAACTGTAACTGTCCATTATCTATCAGTTTCTATATACCATATCTCAATAGGTCGCAACCCTCTGGCTGCAATACACATCTCTGACAATCAAAAACCCAACCTTGGAAAACACCCCCTTCAGTAAACGCTATTTAACAACCGACAGAGGTGTTTTTCAACTTATTCACATTGACAACCAAATTTAATTGTTCCTATCTTCAATAGCATTGGCCCTTGCCACACCATGATTTGGCATAGGGTTTTAAATCACATTGGGTCCATCATTACTTAAATTAATAGCCTTGGAGTCAAGCAAATCCTGCACTTTATGCTTGAACGCTTTCAATTATCAATATTGTGCCCTGGTGCCCCAGAATGAAACTTACATTGAGCATTGACGTCATATCCTAGTGGAGGAGTACCAGTGAGCGGTGCCAATGTTCTTTTTTGAACCAACTGCAACTGAAGTAAATGTTGTAGCAATTGAGAATATGGCATAGGCGGAGTCTCAAATTTCCTGCTTTCCATATCGGTGAGGAGCATTATGTTGTTGCCGAGGTGCAGCCGGAATGGCCATAGTAGCAACCCGCTGTGTATAATTCTGGCTGGCTCTTCCTTTACCCCGATAAGAGGAAATATAATTAGTGTCCCCTTATCTCTTCTTGGAACTCCCAACATACGACTTCTTATTTCCTCCAAATGAGGAACCATTTCCATTCTGAATCTTTTCGACCCTGATTCCACTTTCCACTCTTTCTCCAGCCATTACCAAGTCTGAAAACCCTACTGATGCACACCCAACCAATTTCTCGAAGTAAGTCCCTTAAAGGGTACCCATGAACATATCGATGATCTCTCTCTGTCTCTCTCTCTCTCTCTCTCTCTCCATCATTAGAGGTTGAACTCTGGCCGCTAACTCACGCCATCTCTGGGCATATTCTTTGAAACTTTCATTTCCCATCTAAACCATATTCTGCAATTGAGTTCTTTTGGGCACCATATCACTGTTGTACTGATAATACTTGACAAAAGCTTCAGCGAGATCTTTCCAAGTTTTGATGTAAGTCCTCTATAACCCCATATACCATTCCAAAGATGCCCCAGCTAGGCTATCTTGGAAGCAGTGCATAAGCAGCTTCTCATCCTTGGAGTACACAGACATCTTCTGATAGTAGGCCCGAATATGAGTTTTAGGAAAAGTCATTCCCCTTTACTTATCGAAGTCCGGGACCTTGAACTTGGGTGGGATTCTTACTCTAGGAACCAACCTAAGATCAGTCATGTCGAGACCAAAAACATTCTGTTCTCATAAGCACGCATTCTTTCCTTAATCATCTTGAACTTCTTATCCACTTCAGATGGGAGACCAGCATCTAGGTCGCGCATAGAAAGCATGTCTTCCTGTCTGTCTTCGTCCCACTGATGGTTATGATCTCCACAAGCTCCATGGATAGCATAAACACTTCCACCACCAATACCACTAGGAATTCCACCAGTAACACCTCTGCCCGGAGTAATAGCAACACATGTGCCACCTCTCCCCGGAGGAATCACAACACCAGCACCACCTCTGCCAGGAGGGTTGTCCATATTACCACCTGGATGAACCACCCCACTGTCATCGACTCTAGGAGCGTCAATAAGAGGCTGAACCAAATTCATCAACTATTCTTGCCCTTGGGTCACATTCTACTCCATCAATTGAGTCATGCGAGTCCTCACTTTCAATAACTCTGCTTGCATCTGGTCCATAATTCGCTTCTAATTTCCTCTTGTATGATACATGTGAACACGAGGATCTGCTATCCTATTGAAAAAAACCAAATAGATATGAGATAAGCCAGCCCATAACACATGCGATGCATATGAGTATGATAATGCAAATGTCATGTTTGAATATTTCCAGAATGTTCTACACCTTGATTCGAGTTTAAACAACAATAAACAAGAGAGATGGATAAAACACTGGTAAAACTACTCATAGATTGAATAAGAACACCAAGTCAATATAGAGTCAATACATACAACCCATATAGCAGAGATAAAAGAGAATACATAGAGTTAATGACCCCAGTCAGCAAGCCTGACGATGATCAATAAAATAGAATAAAGACGACTACAACATATCATTAATATCCACCAAGGAAAAACCTCCCCAACCACTATGCTCCTTGTACCAGAGTTGAGCCTCCTTGAATATCTTCTTGGTGTCAGGATGCTACGGTATCTGAATCAACTCATGGATGAGAACATCTCTCCTGTGCATGATTCCCTCCAGATAGTGACAATGATCCTCCCAAGCATCTTCTCCAAAGGCGTCTTTGAGCTTAGGCTTCTTCACCTTCGCTTATTCTTTGAGCTCCTCTAAAGCTGACAAAGTTTCCTTAAGTTTTTTTTCACTTCGGCATTTGTGAGACGACTCTCTTCTGACTTCTCTCTCTCTCTCTCTCTCTCTCTCTCTCTCTCTCTCTCTCTCTCTAACTTCGAGCTGCAGCTTTAGCTTCTCAACCTGGTCACGAAGTTCATATTCTTTCATCTTGTGGGTTGTCACTGTAGCGTTCCATTAACTATTGAACTATGAGATCTCAAGGCGAGCCCTGCCTAGATCTTTCTTTCTCTGTTGTAGGATGCTGTTGGCACTCTTCAGATCTTGACCTATCCTCTCTCTGCTCTTGATTTCATCTTCCAACTCTTTCTCTTTCTTGACTAGAAGTTCTGTCTTCACCTTGGATACATAGACTGCTTCATTATGAGTATGACCCAACCGAGAGACCTCTATCTTCAATTCTTAATTCTCTTTACCGAGTTCTTCTTTTCAACCCAGAGTTTGTTATACCTTTCAATATCCACCGTTGTGGGCTGTTTGATCTCTAGAGGATACAAAAGTGCTTTTATGTGAAAAGGTAACCTGACAATCTCAGCTCTGCTATGCACCCATTCCATATAAGGAGGGTAGGCTTTATAATTACTCTTTCCCAAGGATGATTCCCCTTCTCTGAATAGTACCCCAAGCTCTCACAACTCTTCTTATTGTTTCAAGATCCTCTGTTCTGCTGTAGTACAAGGATTCCTTCACTTCTTCATCTGTTGGAGGATCTCTCAGCATGTACCCCAATTGTCTCCTAGAAAGAGAGGGATTGTAGTTGATTCCACCCCTTATTCCCATGAGAGGCACATTAGGAAACTCACCACAATAATATATCATTTCAGTCCCCAACAACCTCTTGCTAAACTAGTGGATGTCTTTAGCAGTAAGGCCCATCACTCTCTCTGACCACTTCAAACAGTCTCTAGTGTTTACAAAAGCACATTCACGTGGTAGATGACTCATGGACCATTTATAGAGAAGAGGAGTACAACAGTAAACTAATCCACCTTTCTTCTTGTAGCTCAGAGAATGCACTGAATGATACAAATCACCAAGAAGAGTCGACAAATGATTTCTCTTCATGAAGATCCTGATGGCACTTATATCCATAAAACCAACTACATTAGGGAAGAGAGTAGTCCCATAAATGCACAAAGAAAGGATGGCATTGAAAGTGGTCCAACTATAATTCTCAGCATACTTCAAAGCTTCACTCACCAAGGAACTTAACAGAAAGCCAGACAAACCTCCCTTGGATTTCAGATTATCCTTCACCACATATGTGCTCAAATAAAGAGCTTTAACAATAGCCCTCAGGAACATGAACTTCCATAGATTCATGAAAGGGCACCTAACCTTTGACCAGAATATCCAAGATGAGAGAAAAATCTTCCAAAGTGGGATCCAACTAATAATCTCTGAAAGTGAAACACCTTAACAAAGCATCATAGAACTGTAACAGCGTGTGAATAACCATCCTCTCATACTCTATAATTGTATGTAGCATACCCAGGATCTTCTTATACTTATATTTGAACGACTCCAAATTACTTTGAGTGGTCATGGAAAGCAGGCTACGAATCGGACCAAACTCTGGCGATTAAAACTTGTAACTGACAGGACCCTTCCTACCAGTGTCCATCTCTTTGAATCTTCAGCAACAATAATCAAAATGAAGATGCAAACCCTGGAAATACACAAACATGAATGTTAGGATGCAAAATGGTTATGCACATGCAAACCTGGGATCAAAATTTCCATAAACTCTTAATAGCTGTTGTACTGCTAATTGAATAGGATCAAAATTCTGCTTCACTGAGAAAATCGAAAAACCAAAATACTAGAGTAACCATAGTACCGGAATACCATAACCAAAAGTTCATACTGATAAGAAAACCCGAAAACCGGGTAGGTTGAAAGTTAAGGTTTCCGGCAAAACCCTATCCCTCTCACATGTGGGTTCTAGTCTTGGACAAAGGCATCCTATGCAGGTCACCAGTATCACGGGCTATCAAATCGAGAAATGATGATACGTTCATCATTTTTGGTTTGGCATCATCATCAATCAAGGAGGCCTCAACTGATTTCCCCTTAACGGTCTTCAGAGTCGCAAGCTCCCAAAGGAACACCCTGGTTATTGTATAGACATACAGGTCAGAGCAATATCCCAAGAGAACCTCATCTGAATGCGGATCTCATGTCAACAGTACGTATCAAGCGCTACACATGCCAACACAAGCCCACTCTAATCCTATGTGTATACTCAAGTCTGGGTACTGGGCTTATCTTCATGAAACAATCCCACTCAACAGCACAACAACAGCAAAGCAATATAATAACAGAAATCAAATGCAGTAATATAATACAAATGCAATAATATACAACAATAATGCACATAAAAGCATAAAATAAACACCCAAAGACGAGAAACAGACCAACACTAAGATTGACTCACATAGGGAACCAGAGTCCCCAGCAGAGTCGCCAGTTGTCGAAAATGCGAAAAAACACCTGACGGAAAAACAGAAGAGTCGCCACCAAAAATTATTTATCCTAACGCAGGGAAAGGAAATGATCAAAGAAAACCTCAAATAAGGGAGATGACGTGGTCATCGCAACTAAATCCAAGGTTCGGGAGTCGATTACGCGAGATGAAGGTATTAGCAACCCCTCGCGTCCGTTGTACTCAACAGGATCCACGTTTATTGTCTAGTCAAAGGGTGTGTTATCTAAAGCTCACTGCTAAATAAATATGAGAAAAAAAAGAAAAAAAATACTCGATAGGACTTCGCCGTTCTAGGACTACGTATTCGCTCGGGAAATGGGAAAGTCAGAGTCAACGTAGTTCGGAAAACTATGGGTGGAGTAGAAACGTTACTCGCCAAGGCATCACTGTTTTGTGCCTACGTATCCTAATTTGGTATGAGAAATCAGAGCAACTATAGTTCGGCTCACCACAAGTTGCTTAGTGTTTTTTATGAGTGACGTTAAGTTCCCATTCCAGCAGTTAGGGTTGATGTCTGTTTGCGGTACAATAGAAAAATAACGTACTCTTTTTGAAATTTTTTTTTACAAACGATCCCGAAGGATAAAAAGACTTGAATTTGTCTGTGAGTTTTAGAGAAGTGAATTGACTTTATTTGGAATATGCATAACACTAAAGTCTATGACATATGATTGAATACTCTGTGCTAACGATCCAAGCGTCTCACGCACAAAGTATCCTAAGATGAGGTTAGAAATTCATCCTCTTACCTTTTCCCATGTACTTAAGTCTCGTGGAATACAATGCACATTATATTTATTAAGTGTTTTGATGTTGTTTTGAGAAGGAAGAAGAGAAAGACACACAAAATGTCTAAAGGAAAACTCGGTCCTAACGTTGTCATGCAAAGTGGTCCTAAAGTTGGGACGCAGAAGGAAATTCTATCCTAATGTTAGCATGCAAAAGATGGACCTATGGTTGAGGTTAAAAGGGACTAACATATTGTTATCATGCATGGACTAACTCCTAATGTTTATCCTACTTCAAGCTTAATAAAAAAATTAAGTTGGACTAGGAAGCCCTAAGGGAGCATGAAAGAACAAGCAAAAACAAGTCAAAAACAATAGCTACAACAACGCTCCAGCTTCAGAACAACTATAAAAATCTAACAAGTAGCGCAACAACATTTAACAACTCATGTTTCAACATATAATAGGTGTAAAAGGTAGCAGGAAAAATAAATGCATAATTAACAGCATGTGAAAATCCAAAATAATAGGTGTAAAAGCTCAGCAAGCTTGTATGCATTAACATTGTAACAAATGCATATGACATGGTGAGGATCAATCATGAACATGTATTAACACTTAAGCACAAGCAAGTTCGATGCACAAAGGATCATTCATTAAGAATATAATGCATATTCAACAACAATTAATCAATCAAGCAAACATACACTTGCGGAATCGGAAACGAAACATAATCATGTGACATATATCCAACAAGATAAACATTAATAATCAACAATTGACAAGTCACAAATGATTATGCAACATGATCATCACATCAAGAATGTAACACGAAAATTAAAGATATTCAACAACGAAAACCAAAAGTCACGCGTTGAAGAATCATAAGCACGCTATCAAGAACGATGCAATAGGTCAAAATAGTCCACATATATGCATCATATCAATCCATGAAGATTAGAAGTGGAAAGAAATCAAAACAAGCTTGAAAATGCACAAAAAACACATTCTGCATCAGTGTTAATCGATTAACCATTTTTAGTGCAAAAGTGGTTAATCGATTAACCCTCTTTGAAAAGCCAAAAATCCTGAAATTAACACTGGTTAATCGATTAACCAGTTTTGCACTGCAACTGGTTAATCAATTAACACTGATGCAGTAACAGAAACTCACCAATTTAAAAACACTTTTAAGCAATTAATCACTTATGTATCCATCCACATGCTTAAGCAATCAAATATGCATAAACATTATGTCCAATCACAATAATCAAACATCAATTAAATCAAACAAACACCAAAATCAAAGATCAAAACAAGCAATGGATCAAATATCACCAAACAATCAAGGATCGACATTGTGAAATGCAAGATTAATCAAAATCAAAGCTAGATCTAGGATTTACCAACCTACAAGCTGAGATTTGCTTTGGTGAGTGTTGTTAAGCTGCAATCAACAGATCCAAGCAAGAAATCCAAGGATCTATGAAGTTTTAGCAAGAAAACTTTAAGATCCAAGCATTAATGCACAAATAAGCAAAAGCTCCTCCAAAAGTGATTATGACAACTTAATTCAAGATCCAAATAAGTTTCCACACCAGAATTGAGCCAAGGATGAAGATGCAATTAATGTTTAACTCAAGAATTCACAAATTATAATGAACAATTTGTGAAACTTTTGGCTATGGAGCTTTGGTGAGGGTTTGAGAATGAGAGAAAAGTTGAGAGAATTGAAGTGAGATGTGTAGAAAAATCAGAAAATGAGTGAAAGATGTGAGAAGTTTGGAGTAAATTTGTTTAAATAATCCCTAGGTTAGGAATTAAATGTGGCTTGGAGTGTGGGTTAGTGTGAGGAATGAAAATTAGGAGTGGAATTAGGAAAGAAGTGTTTGAAATTTGGCGGGAATTTGAATTAATTGCAAAATAAATCAAATTTGAAACCACTTCTAGATCCTTCTACTAGTGTGAGAATTGAAATTGAGACCAAATTCTGCAGTGCTGAAAAATGAACATTTTGGGCAAATTTTACATTGCAGTGCTGAAATTGAGACCAAATTGCCTAGAACAACCCACTTTCTTACTACAACTAGTTGTCACATAATTCAAATGTCCCTTGAAATTTTGCTCGAGTGGCCCAGGAAATGATCCGGAAGGGGCGGAGGTAGAAGCTTGTTGCTTAGCAACTTAGGAGATTTAAGTCTCCAACATTTTGTTATGGGTGGCAACATTGTCAATCTTATTGGTCAACTGCCTAAGTGCCTCATTGATGAGGAGGTTTTGATTTCTAAATTCATCATTTTGACGGGCTTGCGTCATCATAAAGTTTTCCATCAAAAGTTCTACGTTGGATTTCTCAGGCTCAATTGGCATAACTTTTTGGAAAACCAGTGGTCCCATAACTTGATGGGTTTATTGTTACTATTAGAGAAATTAGGGTGGTCTCTCCATCTTTGGTTATATATGTTCGAATACGGATTATTTCACTGGTTGTTCATAAAATTGGCCTTTTCTTGTGTGGATCCTCTAGCGAGGATCATTTGACAATCTCTACTAGTGTGCCCATTAATTTTGCATATCTCACAATAGAGAGGGGCCGGGCCGACATAAGAAAACAGGGACATGAGTAACAGGTATGGAAGGTGCGATGCTCAAGATATATATATATATATATATATATATATATATATATATATATATATATATATATATATATATATATATATATATATATATATATATATATATATATATATATATATATATATATATATATATATATATATATATATATATATATATATATATATATATATATATATATATATATATATATATATATATATATATATATATATATATATATATATATATATATATATATATATATATATATATATATATATATATATATATATATATATATATTAGAAAAAGCATCCAACTTTGCATTCATATGATGAAACACATTAATCTTATAAAGATCCTCAATCTTAGCGGTAGACTTAGTGGTATTTTGTCGCACGCTTCCGCATGAGTGGTGATTTTCGACCATCTCTTCTTTCAAGTTATAGGCTATATCTTAAGAAAAATCCATGATGGCTTCACCATAAGTCGCATCTAAGGGCATCCTTATGGATTAAAAAAGACCATTATAAAAAGTGTGGATAAGCATCCACTTTTCAAGCCCATGAAAAGGGCACAATATTAACAAATCCTTATAATGCTCTCATGCGTCATATAATGATTCCCTATATTCTCACATAAAATTATTAATCTCGTTCATAACTTGGGCCATTTTACTTGGCAGAAAGTACCACACAAGAAAGACCGTTTTCAATTGAGTCCAAAAAGTAATAAAATTGGCGAGAAATGATTGAAGCTAAGCCTGCACATGATCTCTTAAAGAGAAATAGAATAAACAAAGGCGGATGGTGTTTTGGTCAATTCCATTGGCCTTCACAGTACCAAAATTATCAACAAATATAGAAAGATGGAGGTTTGGGTTTTCAGACAGTAACCCAACAAATTGATTTTGTTGCACCATACCAATCAAAGAAGGTTTCAATGTAAAATTATTTGCCGCAATCGGCGGGTGCACAATACTTCAATGCGGTTCCTTTTCGGTAGGAATTACATAATCCTTAAAAGGCTTAGTGTCAACTACTGGATCAACCATGACTTGCTGTCTAAGATTTCAATGTCTCTCACGTAAGAAACGCTTAATTTTGTTCACAAGTTTGACTAAATTCCCAGCATAACGAGTTCTTCACATACAAGAGCAACAAGAACTATAGCAAGATAAAAATAAAAATAAAAATCTAGTATATATGGGGATTTAAATAGTAATTCAATATCAAACGCAATTGGTCCCCGACAACGGTGCCAAAAACATAACATGCCGAAAATGCACGACCGTGTGAAGTAGTAAAAGATTATCGAACCAAAACTACCAATGGTTTAAGTATTAAATTTCGTTATATTGATGTATATATAAAGGAATCAATAATTTGAGATTTGGTAAAAACAACTTAAATAAAAAACACTTATAGGAAAAAAAATTATTTGTAAAACCACTTAAATCAAAATAGAGGCAAACAAAACTTAGGTTTATGGTTCTCACTTTGACACATTCATACAATCCGAGTTACTTTTATTACGAGGGTTTTGACACAATTTATAAAAAAATAGATAAATGTGGGCAACACCTGCTTTCATCAATGCACTGTTCTATCCGTGACGAATAATTTGTGGACTTTCACTCGACCGTATCATCTGACAGGGATTCGTTACTTTTGTCCAACTATAAAAACTGGAACTTTCTCAAATTCACCCAAGTGCTTTCATTGTATTGGACTCGTTTTCTTAAAAACCCGCACTTTGGTACCGATACGTATCATTTTAAACTACGATTGACCCCTGAAAACACTTTACTTTTGTACAAGGTTTGGGGGGGGGAAATCCATGAACTCAGGTATTAAAATAAATTTGGAAAAGAACTCTCATAATTTACTTGTGAAATATCATATAAACGATCATAAGATGATCCCTATAACCCATAGTCCCTAATGGACTACTCACTCACGGTGAGGGAAAACACAACCAAAACAATATTCATAATCAGATTCATGGTAAATAGTTGAGTTAAACAAGCAAAATATAATTAACAAAATAAGAAAAATCCAATGCTACACTGGTGACTTGAGTAGAGAGAAAAGTAGAATATGTAGAAATTTCAGGAAAATAAAACTAGCCTTTCTAAACTCACAACCAACTGTGAGTTTTAAAGAAAACCGAAACTGGGATGAATATCACACTGTTCAATATCCATTACGTCAGAATATCTCACACCCAAACATGCAAAATTCCAAAAACATTAGAATCATTCTAAAAAAAGGAAAGAATAAAGAGATATGTTGCCCTCCTGCTACAGCCTGTAGTAGTTGCTACGAGTGGCTGTAGCAGGCCTATGCTTTTTGTACTAGATCACCAAAAGGGAGGAAACCCTAAAGACTTCCTGTTATGGCTTATAGCAGCTGCTACAGGTGGCCGTAGCAGCCACCTGAATTTCGTAAGAGGATTTTCTGACTTTTGACATTTTTCCACGCTTTGTTACGTTCGATCCTTTTTCACCTCAAACACTTTTTAAACCCTGGCAATAGTAAAAACACACTACCAAAGAATAGAGTACGATAAATGGAAATAAATCAGACAAAAAGAGGTAAAAATGCTAAGGTAAAATGACTAGTAAAGATAATACGAAAACCACAAATCAAGAGGGAGGTTCGATTCTTTCATGGACAAACGTTTCCCATATTTTGTCTGAGAGTGGCTGAGAATCCAACTGATCAGTGAATTTTCATGCACATTCTTTCACTATTATGCTATGAAAATTCTAAATTGTCTTTTGTTATATCTACTATTTTAATGTGTTTCCTTACCTTAGTTTATTTTTACCTTCATTTTAATTTCGTATTGTATTTTCTGACTAAATAACTATTTACACCCTCTAGCTGTGCATGTTATAATATGGGCTACGAGAATCAGATTGACATATTCTAATATACATTGGAAAGTTGGAAGGATAAGCTAAAAGTTTCACTTTGAAGTCAAAAGTAGATTCCAAGAGCATAAGACTCAAAAAATTTGTTTTAGTTTTAGACTTAAGAAAGTAATTAGTTTCGGGCCAATTTTGGGACGATTTTTATGTTTTCTGACCTGGTTAGGATTAGGACCCGAAATCCTTGTTTTCTTAATCTAATTGAGGTGCTACTACTGTTTATCCTATTGACTATTCAAGAAATTAGACGACTACTAAGATTTCATGGAGAACTAAACCACTTCGAAGTTGATCTGTTGTATTCAGGTTCCAAAACCTTGAGATTATTATACGTTTGCAATATAATTTATATTTTGCTGTCAATTCGCTTATATGATTATCATTTGCTTAATCCGATTTGTCATAGAGTGATTTTGATTGGTTTGATTGATATATGTTACTTAATTTTAGTCGCGCTTAACTTAGCTTATTTGTTAATTTGTGTTACCTCTAACCGATTGCTTAATTCGAAAAACAAGAACATGATTCTTGTAATATTGTTAGCGCTTGTTGGTTGATATTATGATTGAATAGGAATAGAGAATCCGCTTAGGGAAATGAATTTATAATAGTCGATGATAGGTAGGAATAAAATTAGTAGATTAGCTCTTTAATCGTAATTGTAATCAAATTCTCTTAACCGTGATCTTAATCAAAATCAAAATCTTCCATTGTCCTTTTAGTTGGTAAAAAAATCAATCCAAGTGTCCTTGCGATACGACTCTCGAGTGACGTTTTCCTAAACTACAACTTTTTATTTCTCGTTTTTGACCTGTGCGCGACAGCGAATCACCAGCACTTCCATATTCTCTAGGGGATTGGTTTCTTGTTGGTGTTGTAGGATATTGAGGACATTATCCTCTAGGGTTTGATTCTGACAGTGTAGTTTGTCAGTGGAAGCACACATCACTGAATCAGGATGTGTCCAAAAAATATCAACAACGACATTTGATTCATCCTTGTTTCTGAACCAATACTTGTATTTTTCATCATGAATTAAACCCAGTAGATGTTGCATTTCTGTCAATAGACCTCTATTTTTTGATCGACGGTAATTTTAGGATAAATAAATAATGAGAAGGTATTTTATTCAATATGAAAAATTGAAAATAAGAGGGTGCTAGCTATAAGGACAAAATCTCTTATATTGAGTTTTTTTTAGTGAATACATACGTGTCTATTGAATAATAAATCATTTGTCCGTTGATCTTGCATGAGGATTCTGGAGGGTGAAGGTGAAAAGATGAGTGCATTGAATAAGTCTATGGAGATTCAAAATCTTTTCGAAGCAAGAGAATATTAATAATCCATCCATCGTGACATGTAACCTACCAAACCTTTTCAATTTCGCAAGCTAGGAGAAAACAAAAACAAAACAATGACAGTTATGGAACAAGGTCAATCCTCAAAAAGCCTATGTGATATATGCTTTGATTATGTAACAATCTCTAATCTGTTCACAAACACTTCATGCAATCATCCCTTTTGTACTAACTGCATCTCCAAGTATGTCAAACTTCGAATAAACCAAAATGCGGTGAAAGTGAGTTGTCCAAATCCAGAATGTTCTGTGGAACTGAAACCACAGCATTTCCAATCCATTTTACCTAAACAAGTCGTTATTGAGTGGGAATCTGCAATTTGCGAGTCTTCGATTTCTTTGAAGCAAAAATTTTACTGCCCTTATAATAATTGCTCTATTTTGTTGGTGAATGACGGGATAGAAGTCGTTACAAGTTGTGAATGCCCTTCTTGTCATAGGCTTTTCTGTGCACAATGTAAAGTTCCATGGCACGGAGATATGAATTGCCAGGAATTTCAGCTTGCGAAAAGTGGTCGAGATAATGAAAAACAATTGGATGAGAAATTTTTTGAGTTGGCTAAAACACAAAATTGGCAGAAATGTACAGGATGTTCTATGTATGTCCAGAAAAATGGAGGATGTAATAACATGTCTTGCAGGTGTGGACGTGCGTTTGTGTGGCATGGATTATGAACATAAGTGCGGGTGCGAGAAAATCGGGTAAGTATGAAACTCTTTGCATATGTTCCATTCAATCATATTTTTAAAATCAGTTCAAACAATGAAATGTAAATTGAACATTCACGATTGAAGTTCTTAATGTTTAAACTTTTTGTTTATTTTATGTGTACAGATAACATTCACATTATGAAGATTGTGAGGCAAGTATGCAGGAAGTTCAAGCTGTTAATTAGTGATCACAAAACTAGAAATTTTGGTTCATAACTTTCCCAGTTCTAGCGAAAAGAGCTAATCAGTTATTTTTAGACGTGAATTTTAATTTTTATTATATGGTAATGGTGATATGTTTTAATATTACAGTTAGTCTACTTTTTAAGCATTTGAGAGAAATGCAAGAGGAATTAATTTATCATTTTCTTATTTATAATTCATCTTTGAATGAAAAAAACAAATCATTTTCTATTTTTTTTAAGAAAGTAAAACATTATCATTGATGAGTAATTGTCTATTTCTCTTGCATAATTATAATCCTAGTATGAACCAGTATTTTTAATAAGTAAAATTATTTTTTTTGTGTCATGTCAAATTCACAAATGTTAATTTCTTAAAGTTTTAGTGAATATTATTTATTTTAAATAATTGTTATTAAATGATCGAGTTCTATTTAAAATATTTTATTAAAACACATGCTATAATAAACAAATCATTGTACATTTGTTTACAAATCCATTTATTTAAATATGTTATAAAATGTTACAATTAATTTTTTAAAAAGTTACTAAAAAGTAATTTTAATGCATTTCAATTCAATTTGATTTTGTCTTAAATTAATCAAATTTAAATTAATCGAGTTTAAAGACGAATTAAGGTCATCAAAATAGCTTCATCAAAATTTGAGATATGATGGTTATAATATGTCCCAAACCGTCCTGTGCTCACCCTAAACTTAAAAAGAGAATATCATTCTTCATTCAATAAAAAAAAAGTACGGTGTCAGACGAAGATTTACAAAATTACAATTTTCAAGAGAAAAAAGAACACTCTTATCCTCACAATCCTCATGTTTAATAACTTACTTAAAAGAATAGCGTCATTCTAGAATTTTCATATGGACAACACCACACAAATCATCGCGAGACCCCTATAGCCCTAGACAAACCTTCTCTCAAAATAAAAACCTCAAAAATCAAATTAAGCTCCCTAAAAATGCGAAAAGACCACTAGAGTCACGTTAAAAAAATAAGGATATGTTTGATAAAATTAGATGATAATTAGTACTTTATAGCTGATAGTTTATAGTTGATGACTGATAGCTAATAAGTTTGGTAAATTAACAAACTAACAATTACACTAGTTGATAATTACACTAGTTGATAATTACAAAATAACCTAAAATGACATTTTTGATTAAGAAATTGATGATTTTATTATCTTATTATATTATATTATTAAATTAATTTTTATTCGATAAAAGTAAATGTATTAATAACAACAT
>OZ012739.1:345890449-345905449 GCA_963859935.3 Lathyrus sativus
ATATCTCTCAATGGGCATAGTGGTTGGCTCCTCAACCACGAGGGGAGCGGGAGGTAATACTGCAGGAAACGGCATCAGCACCTGCTTTGCCCTATCTTGGATCCAGACCTTGTACGGAGGATAGGCTTGACAATTATTCTTACCCAACAATGGCTTACCCTTCTTGCAGATATTATTCCAAGCATGCTGAAGTTTGGATAATAATTCTCCCTTCAAATCACCTATGAAGTACAGAGATTCCTGCACTTCCTCCTCTTTTGGCGGGCTTCTCAAAGCATAATCGAATTGCCTGATCAACAATGACAGATTGTAGTTAATGCACCCTTTCCTCCCAATCAGAGGAACGTTAGGATACCCGGCGCAGCTGTAGATAATCTCAGATCCCAGTAAATCCCTATCAAACTAGACAACATCTTCTGAAGAAAGCCCCATCAGACGCTCAGACCATTCCACCGTAGCTGCAGACTCAGCAAAGATACCCTTCTTGGGCAGGTGACTATCAAACCACATATACAACAAAGGCACACAACAAGAGACATTCTTGCCCCTCCTATTCTCGTTCTTATAATGCAGAGAGTGATAGAAGTCTCCAATCAGTGTAGGCACAGGATTGCCTGAAGCAAATATATAGAACGCATCCAGATCAATGAAGTCAGGCATGTTCGGGAACAGTACAATGACATAGATACACAAAGCAAAGATAGCATTAAACACAATCCAACAGCCACTTTTGGCATACTCTTGTGCTTTCCCAACCATGAACTTGAGAGAAAAACCAGAAACTCCATTCCACGAGGTTAACAGCAACTCTGAGGAATCTAAATGCAAAGCAACAGCCAAATCTTCCAGCCTGGGCTCAGCACCCATATGAATGAAGGGTACCCTGTTCTGAATGGTTAACTCCAAGATCTCAGCATATTCCTCCATGGTCGGAGCCAGAATGAAATCAGGGAAAGTAAAACACCTCAACGGGGGATCATAGAACTGCACCAGCGCATACAATTCGTTCAGCTCATACGCGGATGGTTTGCAGACCAACCTAAGCAGTTTCCATAACTCTTCCTGAAGCTTCTCTTCACATCATCATCAACTAAAGATATCAAACCAAACAAGAAGAAACATCTGGAGTAGGCAACTTGTATGCACAGTCTTCTTCAAAGTAACCATGATAGCAACCAGAAATCCGGGCAACTAGAATCAGAAGGTATGAAATGCACCTGCAGCACAGACATACGTTAATGATATGCAAAATGAGTATGCAACAATGCAATATGCAAACATGCAACAGGGATCAAGTGATATATTGCTGAAGAGATCCATCCACAATATCTGTCTCAACAGACCCATAATACTGCTCAAACCTGGTCTCAACAGACCCATAACAGTGCTCCAACCTGGTCTCAATAGACCTATAACAATGCTCCAACCTGGTCTCAACAGACCCAAAACACTTTCCTGATGAAGAACCCCAAAGTAACCACACATATTGATCCAATGTTAAGAAAACCGGGTAGTCTGGAGGTCAAGTTTCCTGCATGCCCCAATCCCTCTCACAGGTAGGTGTCCTATCAACTGACACAAGGTACGGCAGCCTATGCGGTCGTTGGCGTCACAGACTTTCAAGACCGATGATCCGATACCCAGAAGGTGTGGCATCATCATGTCCTGAAGAGGCTTCACTTAGCCAACTTCCAATTGATCGGTCCCCAGAGTCGACAATCTAACTAACCAACAACCCCTAAACCCAAAGGGTTGAAAAGAAGTCAACCAGAAGAACCTCGTCTGAGCATGGATTTTGCAAGACACTAGTACATGCAAAGCATGCACGCGCCCACTACTTTCCACAACTAATTTTAGGTGCACTCAAGCCCAGGTCCGTCTTATCTCTCAGCAGATCACCCCCTCCCACAACAGCATTAACAATACAAAGCTGAATAAAAATGCGGAAAGTAAAGACAGAAAGGTAAATCCATACAACACCCACGACGGGGAAAACAAGCGCTAGGATTGACTCGCGCAGGGAACCGTTGGAGTCCCCAACAGAGTCGCCAGTTGTCGCTACTGCGAAAATCAGCGCCGGCTATGACAAAGAGTCGCCACCGTGCGTTATTTATCCCAACGGAGGGAAAGGAAACGCTCAGAGTAAACCTAATGCAAAACGGGAAAGGAATGGTCATCGCAATCAAATCCTAGATTCGGGAGTCGATTATGCAGGGGAAGGTATTAGCACCCCTCACGTCCGCCGTACTCGACGGGATCCATGCTTGTTTTCTAGTACGGATGTTATTCTATCTACTCTACAGGTCTGGGTTAAAAAGAAAAGAAAATGACTCGGCAAAGTATCGCACTTTATGCCTACGTATCCCTGTCTGGAACGAGAAATCAGAGTCAACGTAGCTCGCCTAACTACGGGTTAAGAGGGGAAGGTTGATCGCTAGGATACGGCATCCTATGCCTACGTACTTTCATACAACATGAAAGATCATAGCAAACGTAGTTCGGGCTACGGAAGACACAAGCTTGTCTGACTGTTTTTTATTACCTTATGAAAGGGTTTTCTTGATTAAGAGTCCAAGCAGACAAAAATGACACTTTGATGTTTGTTTTGAATCTTTTACGAAAGAAGTGTTTTTTAGTTGGTTTGCAATCTCTGACGCACTAGAGACTAGGATTTGAGAGTGACTACGCCGCGTGTCACCCAAAGGGTGCCACACTAAGCAGCCAGACTACTGGAATGAAGCTCTCCAGCAACCTTTCTCAAATAGCTTAAGGCTCGTGACGTACGACGTCGAGTAACCTTATTACTGTATTTTTGAGTTGTTTTGAGGTAAGAAGAGAGAAACTCTAAAAAGCCTAGGGTTGAAAAGGGAATAAAAACTAACCTAATGTTGTCATGCATGGATAAGAATCCTAATGTCTATCATAATTTCCTCCTGCACAGAGGAAATCAGAGATCCTAGGGGATAAACAAAAAAGAAAAAAAGCAAATACAGTAAGATGCATGCAATGCAGCAATACAAGTGAGGCAAGGGAGTCCCAGTCAACCTCGAACCTGGGAAAACAACAGGCAAAGTGAATCAACATTCACTTCAAACCTAGGGGGCAAGCTACACAAGCCAACAAACAATACAGTAAACAAAAACCACAGCAGAGGAGGCAGCCCAGACAACAACACCAGACTCCTACAGCAAACAACATAAGCAGCAGCTCTGACAGCAACAGGTTGATTAAACAGTAAAAGTTGACAGTAACAACCTTCATCTTCATGAATAACTCCCATCTTCAAGTTTCAATAAACTTTCAATCTTCAACAAACACCAAGCTTTAACAAGTTCCTGACTTCATCTTAGCAAACAGCAAAACCCTAGCTTCAACAAGCAACCAGCTTCAACAAGCAACAAAACCCTAGCTTCAACAAGCAGCAAAACCCCTATCTTCAACAAGCAACCAGCTTCAACAAGCCCACTCCTAGCTTCAACAAGCTCCTAAACTTTCTCTTTACCAAAATTCAACAAGCACCTCCAAGGGGAAATCATTCAACAAGATCAAGTAGAAGTGTTAAGAAACTCAATGACAACCAAGGGAAGCCATTAAGATCTTAACACTGTAAAGGAACCGTATCCTCAAAGTTCTACTCTTTAAAGCATGCCATTCATCCCTCCAAGGGAGAGATGTGGCTTCTTTAAGAGGACTTTATGTCATTGGATGGAATGGAGATAAGCAATATACTCCATGTTTGAAGAAAGAAACAAAACTAGTCTAATGCTCTCCCTAAAACCCTAGTTCTCCTAAGCTCCTGACAAGCACCCACAAGCTGAGAAAATCTTCATGTCCAAGCTTCTTCAAGCACTCCAAAGCATCTTCAATTGGTCTTCATGATCCTCCAAGCTCAAAAGCAACACCACACTAATCTAAGGGGAACTATTGAGTTAAACTAGTCAAGTTAGTTCATCAGAAACACCTAAAAGTTAGTCTTAAAACTAATTCTAATTAAAATACCAAAAATGATTGTAAAATCCTACAAAAATTATAAGGGTTCCTAAACCTCTTAAGAATATACCATACAAAAACCAGGGGGTTATCCATTCATTAAGTGCTAAAACTATGCCCTAAACCTAAGAGTATTATCCTAAAACCCTAAAATTTCAACACCTAATGTTCAATGTTCAAACTAACCTAAGATTCTCTCACAAAATTATGAGAAAATTACTAGGGGTACATGCACATCTAAGCTATCTAGCCCAAAAAGAATCAACTCAAAAATCATCACCAATCATTTATACCAAAATCCACAAGAAAGCATACCAACAATATTCAAAATTAACCAATTAAAAATACAAAAATTCAATTAAAAAATCTAGATTAAAACATGTTATTATCCAGATATGGGTCTAGATGGGGGTGCTACTAGCAAGCGAAGGCTAAGCCCAAACCAAACCAAACAAATCAGAAAAAAGAAAAGAAAAATGGAAAATCCTTGTGGCAAATAGCAAGTCTTTCACGTTGTGTTTTCTCATTGGGTTCGAATGGAGGTGTGGTTAGCAAGGGTTCACTTAAGCCCACCCAAAACACTTAAGTGAAACGGTGAGTTTTGACTAAACTCACTCTCTTCAGTTTGTGAAACACGATCGTGACCGTTGGTTGGGGTTCTCAGTCAAGGTCAATGCATGATCTAATGGCTGAAGCATCGTCTTTTCCAAATATTCAAACTGGGAGGGAAATGTGCAGGACGGTGGCCTGAGCTTTGCGCCACCGTCTTCTTCGGCGAGACAATCCCAAAAATGCATCACACACCAAACTGAAACACCCTATCTCACTTAAAATCATCCCCTGAGTTCAAATATGCACTCCAATTCCATTGATTCTCACCCTAACTCAAAACCCGATAGAAGTTGCAGAAAAATCACCAAATCTTGATCGTTGCAATTCTTAAAATTAAAGATCCTAGCATGAACTACATTCTTCAGGCTTCAATTCTAACTATTCAAACACCATTAAAACCTCAAGAACTAGGAGATATAAGCTTCAACAGAAAATGGCATCACACTAATTTGGTCTCTAATTGTCCAATACTTGTGCCTAAATCCATCTGAGCAACATCTATAACCTATCCACATATCAAATGCTAATCAATTTCCCCTAATCTAAGCTAAAAAATGAAAGTTGCAAACCTGGAAAAATTGGATGAACAGAAGGTGCAAATGCTCGATTCAACCTCCAATCTTTTGCAGAATCACTCAAGAACCACTTCTAAAGCTTCTCTAATGATCAATTTGTCTTGAAATTCCCTCTATCTCAAACCCGATTCTGAGATGCAATGAAGAAAATTCAGTTGCTCTTTCTTGTTTCTGGCTCAATCCTTCCCAAAAAAAGATCTGAATCCAATGCCTATGTTATATAGAAGCTGATAGAACCCTCTAGAAACTTCTGTAACAACCTGGATGAGAAATTCAATTTCTCATATCCCTTGAAAATCTCACATGCCAAAGCCATGCATTGCTCTGTTTCAGCTTTCAATCTTGCTTGAATTTCTCCTCTTGTGATATTTAGAATTGAATTGGATGTGTAATTGTCTTGCTTTTGATCTTATGGATTGTGATTGTTATGTTACTTCAACCTTAAGGTACAAAGGGGAACCATGTGGTAATGACCTCAAATCAAAAATGTGGTAATGTCATCACCTTTAAAATGCCTTTTCTGATCAAAATGGTATATAACATGGACTTGTTTGGCCACATATCAATTTTTCCACAATTTTGGCCTTTTAATCACTTTAATTTCTTCATTTCAAAGCCATTTCAACCAACTTCTCCTATGAGACAATTCAAAGCCTCCTTGTTGCATGGTCACGGTTAAAACACTATTTTGAGCAACTTTCTAGTTGAACAATTTTCCATTTGAAGCTTTCAAGTTGGAGATTTTGGCCCATGCTTGAAAATGACTTATAATCACCAATACCCAAAATACCCCTGGCTTGCCAAGATCATAACTAGAGTTCTAAAAATCCTATCAAGGACTTCTAGTACTCTATGGAAATATAAGATCAATATCTACAACTCTTATGTTGGTCAAGAATCCATTTGAAAGCTCCTTGAAGGGCAAAAGTTGCTTGGAAGTCAAGTGACTTTCACAGATAAATTTCAGTGTCATCTGATGACCTGTAACTTGCAAGAACCATAACTTGAGTTCTATAAATCCCCTTGAGGACTTCTAGTACTCAAATTAAAGGTATTGAGATGCTATACAAGTTTCATGTTTGACAAAGATCCATTTGAAACTTGTATCTTTACTTATGTGGCCTTGAAGTTGGGCACTAAATCACTAAATAGGGATTTTACACTAAAACCCTAATTTAGCAACTTCCCACATCCTTGATCTTCTTTGCTTAATCTTGGCACAACACCACCCATGTATCAACATACCAATCCATGAATCCCATGACCTCTAATTAGGCTTTGATACTCTCCAATTACTCAATTGAATTAGGGTTGACCCAGATGAAACCCTAGTTGACTGCACTTCAAATGTGGCTCTCATACTTGAATCCATGACTTGTCTCAACTTCAATATGGCCCTCTAGGCACTCTATGAGATCCATACACACCTCAAATTCACACTTCATTTTTCTCATCCCACTGATGATTCTCAATATTCCTCAAGATAGGAGCAAAACCCACATGTAGGCACTCAAACTTCTCAAGACTTCAAATCACTTCTTGATGGCTTGGATGATCTCTCAAACTTGGATAACAC
This sequence comes from Lathyrus sativus, assembly GCA_963859935.3. Classification (NCBI taxonomy): domain Eukaryota; kingdom Viridiplantae; phylum Streptophyta; class Magnoliopsida; order Fabales; family Fabaceae; genus Lathyrus; species Lathyrus sativus. The sequence goes on from OZ012739.1 coordinate 345,897,203, forward strand.
CTCTTGCTAGGCTCTTCTCTTGATAGACACCCTTTGATCCCTTGTTGGAGGCATGTTATGCTATGATATGCAAATGATTGAATTATGTACATGATGTAACTATGCAAATGAAATGCAATGAAACATAAATCAGGCAAGAAAAGGTTGAGCAAATTTGGGGGTGCAACAGACCTTGATTACTTTGGCTTCAATCATATTGTAAGGATGTGAAGTGTTTTCATGTGCTCCGGTTCTCTAGTAGAATCGATCCTATTGATGGGGATCTATGGAGGGTTGATGGCCTAGTGTCCATCACGCTGTGATGATTGGTACCACATGCATTGAGTCTATGTTGCATTTGCATTTATGAGTCTTTTGTATGAATTATGATGTTGTGGCCTTTGAGGAGTATTGAAGGATATGAATGTGTTGAATGTGAAATGACGCCGTTTATATGTTGATCTTTATACATTGATTATTATGAATTGTTTTACTCACCCTGCCTGTTTGAATGTTACCTCCATGTGGTAACGTGCAGATACCAGGTTTAGTCGTGGATGTTGTTGAGGACTTTTGAGTTTTGAGTTGTTAGCCTTTGGTCAACTTAGAGGGTCTTGCTCTGATAGTGTAACAACGGGTTAGGGGTCTTTGAGTTGAGTTATGTTTATTGAGTTTATTTTGATTATCTTCCGTATAAGGAAACCTTGATTATGCCTTTTGAGTTTCGCTGTTTTGTGTAGTTTGATGTATTTTGGGCAAAACCAGTTGTACACGAAGCATTGACTTATTTTGAGTAACATGAGAAATGTACGCCCTTTGAGGTGATTTTATTGAGTTAAATGTTTCACTCTGATGACTTTGAATAAATGTGTCTTTTAATTGTGGGGTAGAAAAGTGTGTTACATTAGTGGTATCAGAGCAGGTCGGTCCGTCCGACCAAGTGTCTAATGTTATTTGTTCCCTTGTATGCGACTTGGTGTGTGAAAACACTGTCGGTACACGTTTTTTTTCTAACCTTTTTCTGCAGAAGTGGGAATTATTCAAGTGGGGGAGAAGCTTGTACTTCTCCAGGATGCTGCAAGTGGGGAGTGGTGGCCTAGTGTGTCGATGAAGGCTCTTATAGTTTGGTAAAGATATTTTATACCCCACCATGATTTTCCGATGTTTATTGATAACTTGAGGGACTGATCACCCTTAATCTCTTGTTGATGGTGGACCGAGTCATGTGGATGGGATAGACGTGTCTTACAAGCTTAGATGGTGTGAACAGTGAATTTCTTTAAGTTAAGCTAAGTGCTTACAGATTTTTTTGATAAGTCGGTGCAGGATGGTGCTGAGATGGTTATTTTGATGGGAACCTGGAGTGTTAATGAAAGTGGCGGAAGTTGGTGGTTTGCCAATTAATTTTTATTGTCCTGAGGTTTTCCTGATGAGATAAGTGATTTACCGCCGGAACGCGAAGTGGAGTTGCGATCGACTTAGTTCTTGGAACTAGTCCGATATTGATGGCTCCATATTGTAATGCCTGCATTGGGATTGAAAGAGTTGAAGAGGCAACTTGAAGATTTGCTTGAGAAGGTTTTGTGAGGCTTTGGGTGGATTATAGACAAGTGAATAAGGTGACTATCGAGAATAAGTGTTCACTTCCAAGGATTGATGATATGATGGATCAGTTGGTTGTTGCAAGTGTGTCCAATAAGATAGATTTGAGAACTGGGTATCATCAGATTCGTTGTGAAGGCTGAAGATATTCAGGAGACTGCTTTTAAAACAAGGTATGGACATCATGAGTATTTCGTGATTCCATTTGGTGTGACTAATGCACCATGTGGGTTTTTAGAGCATGAACATGATTTTCATACTTATTTGGGCAAGTTTGTGGTTGACATGACGAAGGTTAGAGCTGTATAGCAATGGGAAGCTCCAAAAAACCTATATTTGAGATTAGAAGTTTTCTTGGGTTGGCAGATTGTTATTGGAATTCATTGAAGGATTTTTCCAAGTTATCTTTACCATTGACACAGTGGACTAGGAAGGTTCAAGCTTTTGTTTTGGGATGCAAAGTATGAAGAAAAGTTACAAGAGCTTTTGAGAAGATTGACAACAGTTCAGGTTTGATTTTGCCAAATCCGACAGAACCATTGTTGTATATTATGATGCTTCACTGATGGGATTGGGAGGTGTGTTAGTGCAACATCAGCAATGTTTAGCTTATGCTTCAAGGCAACTTAAAGTGCATGAGAGGAATTATATGACGCATGATTTAGAGTCGATGGTTGTTATGTTGGTGTCGAAGCTTTGGAGGCATTATTTGTTGGGTTCGAGAAATGAGATGCGTAGTAATCGTAAGAGTTCGAAGTACTTCCTTGATCAGAACAAGTGGACTGTGAGGAAGAAGAAATGATTGGGACTTCTGAAGGATGATGGTTTTGGGTTGAATTACCATTCAGGTAAAGCAGACGCGGTAGCTGATGCATTGATTTGGAAATCTTTGCATATACCGATGATGATGATAAAAGAGTTAGAACGAATTGAGCAATTTCGTGATATGAGTTGGTTTGTGAAGAGACTTCTTATGAAGTTAAGCTTAGTATGTTGGACCTTACTAATGGTATTCTTGATGAGATTCGAGAAAGTCATAAATCTGATTTGAGTTGGTAGATCGGTTGAATTTGATGGATCAAAGTTGAAGAGCTAATTTCGGATTAATGGAAATGGTATCATGAGATGTCGTGATAGAGTTGTGTTCCAGATATTGTTGAGTGGAATAAGACTATTCCTAAAGAAGGACGTCAAAGTAGACTGGGTATCCATCCCGGTGCGATGAAGAGGTACCCCCGAATTTGAGGAAATTATTTTGGTGGCCAGGATGAAGAAAGAATTAGTTGAGCTTGTATATGCCGGTTAGACTTGTCGAAAATCAAAGATTGAACATCAGAGACCGTTGGGTCAGATGAAACCGTTGAATATTCCGAGTGGAAATGAGATAGTAATTCCATGGATTTGGTGTCGGGTTTGCTGAAGACTGTGAGAGGGTTATGATTCAATTTGGGTGATTTTGGATAGGTTGACTAGATCAGCTCATTTTATACCAATGAGGATTAATCATTCTATGTTGAAGCTAGCTGAGATGTATATTGAGGAAGTTGTGGAGTTGTATGAGATACCGTCGAGTATTGTGTCAGATGGAAATCTGAGATTTAAATTGAGATTTTGGGAGAGTTTCCATACGCTTTGGGTACTATGTTGAGGTTGAGTTCTACCTATCATCCACGGACGGATGGCCAGACAGAGGGAACTATCCAGTCTTTAGAGGGATTTGCTGGGGCTTGTGTGTTGAATCAGATGGATCGTGGGATAGTCATTTATCGTTGGTTGAGTTTACCTACAATGACCGTTATCATTCTAGTATCGGAATGGCACCGTATGAGGATTTGTATGGTATGAGGTGTAGGACTCCTTTGTGTTGATATGATTCAGGAGAGAGTGTTATACTCGGACCTGAGATTGCGTAAGAGACAAATGAAAAGATCAGAGGATCCAAGGAAAAGATGAAAGTTTCGCAGAGTCGTCGGAAGAGTTACTATGATAAGAAGAGGAAATCCCTTGAATTTTCAAGGGGGAGATCATGTGTTTTGAGAGTTACGCTAGTAAATGGTGTTCGTCGAGCTTTGAAGTCACGAAGCTCACACCGTGTTTTGTTGGTATGTATCATAGTGGCGCAGCGGAAGTGTGGGAGAAGTAGCATGTTAGACTGTTTTACCGTTGTCGCTTGTGAATTTGCATGATGTGTTTCAGGGGCCTAAGTTGAGGAAGTACATTGATTCAGGTGGATGGTGTACAAGTGAGATATGATTTGACTATTGAGGCATTGCTAGTTCGGATTGATGAACGAGAAGCAACTTTGAGGTAAAGATATTTCCTTGTAAAGGTAGTTTTGGGAGGACAAGCTGGAGAAAGTTGACTTGGGGGCGTGAGGATCAGATGAGGGAGTCGTGTCCGACTCTGTTTCCTTGAAGTAATTTTCGAGGGCGAAAATTCTTTTAAGTGGGGGAGAGTTGTAAACACCCCCAAATATTATGGGAATATTTAATTAGTTTATTTAATTGAGAATATTCATATTTGGTGGTTTTCGATGGTTTTGTGGATTTTTGGGAATTATGCATTTTTGGATTATTTGTTTAATTAATAGTATACGATATGGAAATATTAGTATTATTAGTTAAAATAAATATAAGTGAAATAAGGGTAATTTGGGCATTAAAGGAGTTAGTAAGGGTGTTACGGGAAAAGCGCAAATTGTGTGGGCCAAGACTATGAAGGTGAGAAAATACTTAGAAGGGGGGTTGAATAAGTATGAAGATAAAAACTTAGAAGTAAAAACTCAAGTATTTTTATCCTGGTTCGTTGAACTCAACTACTCCAGTCCACCCTTTCTAGAGTGATTTTCCTTTCTCAAACAAGGACTTAATCCACTATTTAATCAACTGATTACAATAGTAAGCACTAAGAACAACTGTTCAAAGTCTTCTCAAGAACTACTGATCCTAATTGGATCTTCTTATGGTTTTCTTACAATCAAATGTAATAATAAATACAAGTGTTAAGATGCTTCTAATAAAGCTTATCACAACTATGATTTTTCACTTAAGATTAAGAACAAAGAAATAATTCTAACTGGAATATATTAGTTGTATGAGAGCTTTGATAATGAATTCTTTTCAAGTGGTTTTCGTCAACTGAAGAAGATGAGTGGAGACTTGCTTTTATAGGCACAGTGATCCAAGAGTCTTTCACGTTGAGAAGAGTGTACCAAAAGGTCTGAGCCTTTTTGTCTTCACATCAAGTGACCTTTCCTAGAAGAAGAAAGCACAGAGAAATCCTTTTTGTCTGTGTTCTTGTGTCTAGCATAAATAAGGAAAGAATCGTTTGGATATTCCAATGGACATAATCTTTGAATTCTTCTTCAATAATTTTCAGTAAGAATCATCAAAGTCTAATTTGGTCAGAGCCTTCTGATGTCATCAGAGTTTTGCTGAATCAGAGTCTTTTGCAGCAAGTGTGCTCTTAGCGTGTATAAGTTCAGAGCAGAGTTTTGGGTCAGATCCTCAGTACTGGCAGTGTTAGTACTATCAGAGTCTTCTGAAGTAACTATGCTTGAAAACTCTTCATACATAATTCTTCATTGGTTCAGATGCTTCTGACTTGCTTCAGATTCTTCTGGAGCTTCTGCTTCAGATCCTTCTGGAGACAACGCTCAGGATCTTCTGATGGCAGCGCTCAGAATCTTCTAATGGGTGCATCTGACGCTTCAGAGCCTTGCATATTTCTTATGTTCAGATCTGATTTGCTTCTGGAGTGATATTTACTTTAATATCTGCAGCAAACATTCTGAAGCAAATTTTAGAGTCCATAATTCTTAACTACAAAATTTCATAATAGTTATCATCAAAACATAGAGATATTATTAAGAACCAATATGTGTTCTAACAATCTCCCCCTTTTTGATGATGACAAAAACATCAGAAATTTTGTTTAATTGAAAAGAGAATAATTATAACTCCCCTGAGATGATGATCTCCCCCTGAATTAAATATTAATGAGGAATAGAAACTTCCCTTTTTGTCTTGAGTATTTTTCAGAGTTAGAGCTTGATTGTTCTAAACATTTGAGAGTCAGAGTTTCTTGCATATTTCAGAGTCAGAGTCTGATAAATTGAATACGATCTGGAGGTCACTGAGTTTCTTTTAAAGAGTATATTAGATATATCAAATATTCTGAAACACTCAGATTTTATGTTAGATAAAATTGATGTGTCTGAAGTTTCATTCTGGTAAAGTTTAATTAAATAGTTCAGATCTATTTCTCCCATTTTTTGTCATAAGGCAAAAAGTAAGAACTTTTAAAAGACAGGTAAAAGGCAAAAAACAAACGAGATAAATTATGTAGAGAAAACATTGAAACATTCATGCATTCAGAGCAAGAAGTATAAACATCAGAAACTATTCAAGTACATGTGCAAACGTCAGATGCAAACATCAGAAAAAAATAAACTAAGATTGTTTTGACAAAATCATCTTCAACAGATCTGTGATCTCAGAAGAGGACTGTTCTTGTTTTGACATCCACTTAGCCATGGTTTCATTCTTTTGATCTTGTTTGGACATCCACTGAGCCATGTCTTCAGACTTCTTATCTTGCTTAGCCATCCATGACTTAATCTCTGATTGACCAGCTTCCAGAACTGCAATCTTATCTTCAAGATCTGGATATTCTTTCTTGATCTCGGATGAAGAGGGTGGGGCAGATTCTAAAGCATGAACAGAGTCAATTTCCATAGGGGATTTAGAGTCAGGAGCAGCAGATCCAGAGGGATGCTCTACCAGAGTCATAGCCAGAGGGTTGTCTTCAGATGCAGATTTAGTATTCTCTTCTGATGATGAAGGAGCATCTTTAAGAAGTAATGGTGCAGATCTTTTAACAGTCCAGAACAAACTTCTAGCAGCGTCAGAAAATCTGAGTTTCGCATCATCAGAACATACGTTCTTCAGATTTGATGCTACAGTATTGAATATGATGATGAAGCTATTCCAAATAGCATCTGATTCATTTGCATCCATTATTGATAAACACATCCTCTGTACAGAGCCTAAATACATCTCTATTTCTTTCAAAAAACTTGTAAATAAATGATCAACATTCAACCTAGGTTTTGGGATTAGAAAAGTTTCCAGTGTGATTGGCTTGGGTTGGGGTAAAGGTGGAATGGTGAATTTTGGAATGGTGATCAGAGGACGAGGGTAGAAGGGTATGGATGGAGGATCATATAAAATGGCAGTTGTTGATCTAGTTAAAGCATTCAACAGAGATGGTTTTGCATTTGATGCATAAGAAACAACATCAAATGTGGTATCAGAGTAAGGAGTGAATGCAGATTTATCAGATAAAATAGGTTCTGATGAAATCATTTCTGGCAGTTCTTTAATATACGTTTGAAGAACAGATGGTAGAATGATGGTAAGCTTGGGTTTAAGAGGAGTGATAGTGACAGATGGTTCAAATCTGGTGTAGAAATTTTTGAATTTGAAACCAGAGGGAAGTTTTTCAGATGAAAACAGTTTACACGAAGCAAGGGGTACATACTCAGATGTCCTTGGCTTAGGTGTTGGGATAGGATCTGGAATGAGAATGTCAGAAGAAGCAGGTGGTTCTGGTTGGTTAACTTCAGAATTTTTGAGAGAGGGAGATGACAGAAAATCTGGGTGTATATCATATTCTGATGAGTTTGAGGATGTGGTTGGAGTACAAGATGTGGAGGACACTTCAAAAACAGTTTTGAGAGGTTTAACGTTTAGAACCTCTGTCTCAGGGATATTTGTTTCAGATGGGTTGGTTGGTTCTGATTGATTCTCATAAGGTTTTGATGGGGGTTCAAATGTAGGTGGATCAGATGCAACAGGATTAGATGCCACTTGATTAGATTGTATAGGTTCAGAAATAACTTGTGCAGATGCAATAGGTGCAGATGTGTTTGATTGTGGTTTTTCTGGTTGTGGTTGTTTTTTCTGGTGTTGTTGTTGTTCAGATTGTTCTGTTGGTTTTGTTATAGGTGGTGGAGTTTGATTTGTTGGTGGTGTTGTTGTTGTTGGTTCAGATGATTGATTAGTAGAAGGTTTTACAGAAGTGGTAGACATAGGATCAGATGATTTTTATGGGAAAGGAATTTTAATGGTTCAAAATTGTGAGAAGGAGCAGGAACAGATTGTTTCTGAGTAGGAGGTGGTTTGGGAATAGAATTGAATGATGATTCATTTAAAACAATGTTTGAGAAAGAAGATACATAAGATTTAGTACCTTTAATCTTGATTCGCTTTGTGGGAACAGAGGGGGCGTCTCCAGATGCTTTCCTCTTGATCAGCTTCTGAGGCTTGTCAGCAACTTTGGGCTTCTCTGAGCAGCAACTTCTTCTGCTTCTGATTGACCTCTTTTCCTTGTATTCTCATTTCCTCCATCAGGCATTGGTTCCCTTGCTCTTTTCAGGATATCTGCGATGAGTTAACATGAGTATGACAGTGACGTTTATATGATTAATAGGCAATAGTATGAGAATTACCACGAGTATAATTATGAATTAATATGTGATAGTATGTGATAGTAAGTGATAATATGATAGTGTGTTTTTACAGTTGTCAGGGTTTAAAAAGTGTTTAAGGTGAAAAAGGATTGAAACCAGCAAAATGTGGAAAGACATCAAAAGTTGGAAAATCC
>OZ012739.1:345911621-345980036 GCA_963859935.3 Lathyrus sativus
TCACGATCTAAGCCATCAATCATTCTTCAACAGCTTTATAGAATCATCATCAACTCTCGTCATCTTCAACTCAACCGTAACAACAAATCTGGCATCATCTTCCACCGATACATCTTCGTTCACGAACAAACAACAACGAAGATCACACGACGCTCGATAGGAATCAGAAGAATCATCATGATCGCTTTGATTTTACTGGTTTGGCTTACTTATCTCGTTTTGTAGGTGATGATGATGTTTGAAGGGAGCGAAGTCGAGACGGTGAGGGTAGAAACTATGGCCAGTGAGGTGAGGGCGGCGGAGCTAGATTGTCTCAGAACAAGAAGTCGGAGAGGTTAAAGAAGAGGAAGGCTAAGGTTTCGCTTGCCAAAGTAAAGAAGATGAAATGCTCGTGGGACTCCTTCTGGTCTGGTTAGTGGGCTTTCCGGCCCAACCATATTTTTGATGGATCATACCTCCGTTTTCCTCTTTACACCACCCTCTGTTGGGTTCTGATTATGGATTTGGGCCTAGCCCTTGCTGTTGCACCCCCTGCTGGATTGATGCACCCCCTGTTTCCATTTTCTTTTTGGTTTAATTTTTGTAAATACTTATTTTGTATTTTCTTTTGAATATATGTCAATATTTTACTATTTTCTTTTAGGATTATGGTATTATTTTTTAGAATATTATTACATATATTTTTGTATAGAATTTTATATTTCATTTTCTTTTCAATTTCTTTAAATTTCTATTATAATTTATTTTTCTTTTAGAAGTTTATTTTCTATCAAAATTGATTTTCAATTTCCTTTTGTTATTGTACTTTTCATCATTTTCATTTTTGTAGGTCGATGACGACACTTCCGTAAACCGTTATTAATCAAATTGTTGATAGACAATGTAGGACCCGAGACCACTTTTTCTCTCCTCATTTCTCTGCTTCTTTTGATTTTATTTTGGTTTTTTTCTGGTTTGGTCCGTGTGACACGATTCAATTGGAGAATGATTCTCAATATCATTTCTCTATCTTGTCTTTGACACATAAATTAATACACAACCTCTTATATCTTGACTTCCATTTATAAGTCGAACTACGATGGTTCAGTGTCACATTGGTTCTGATTCGAAACATCATCATCAAGGATCAAAAGAGGAGAGCTTGGAAAGGAAACTTGGACGCAAACTCAAGGGTCAACGGAACCACTCTGTCCGGTAACATTGTTTTTATTTCATATCTTTCATCTCTTTTATTCAACCGTCGAGTGTTTTGAGTAATCGATAGACACATGGGAAATGATGAGTGGGGGTTGCCTCTTGTTGCACCCCAAAATTTGACCAACAATTATTTATCCATCTAGTGTTTGAAAGTTGATACCTTCACCAGAAAGTTCAAGAGATCCTCAGAGGAGTGGGTTGAAACCAGGGTTGTATGCTTCATAGCTTGAGAGTTGTGGGTGCCCCTCAGATGATTCTGAGACTTGAGAATGAACTTGATGTTTTGAGAAAGCTTATGAGATGTCTTGATAGCCTTCATGAAGCCCAGAGAAGTCATTATGCAAGAGTTCAGAAGATTCCAACATGAATGGTAGAATTAGGGTTTTGACTGGGGTCAACCCTAGATCAGCTGAAGATTTGGAGAAGGTTGAGACCTAATCCAAGGGCCATGAGATCATGGAATGATGTATAGAGATGTTATAAAGATGATTCCTAGACCAACTCATCATGATTGAGGAGTTTGAGAAGTTTCAAGTCAGGGTTTCTAAGGATGGATAGTGAAAAAACCCTAATTTGATCCCCTATCTTCCAGGCAGTTTTAGCTCTAGATGTGATTGATATCTCATCTTCCCCACAACATGAAATGTTGTATAGCTTGTTCTTAGCTTTAATTTGAGTGGTGGAAGTCCTTGATAGGAGTTACAGAGCTCAAGTTATGGTTTTGACAAATTACAGGTCAGCAGAGATGTGTGAATCTGGGTCCTTGAAAGTCACCCAACTTGCAGACAACTTTTGCCCTAGTAGGATGATTCCTATGGTTTCTTGGTCAACATGAATGTTGAAGAGGATCTTCTTAGCTTTAATTTGAGTGGTAGAAGTCCTTGATTGGATTTGTGGAACTCAACTTATGGTTTGAACAAGGCAGGGGTATTTTGGTCATTTGTCAGTTATAGGTCATTTTAGCCAATGCCTAAAACTCCTATTTCCAAGCCTCAAATGGAAAAAACTCAAAACATGAAAGTTGCTCAAAATGTGATTTTAAGTCTAGAAAGAAGGTCACAATTGTGGGAAAGCTCATAGCATGAGATTACATGATTGGTCCAAAATGAACTAAAAAAGGCTTATAACTTTGAAAAGTTGAAATTGAAAAGTGATTTGGGAGATCCACAAATCCAAAATAGGTCATCCAATATATCATTTTGATTGGAAAAACCATTTTGAGAACATTGGTTTAGCTAGAATTTTCATTTGAGGTCTAAAAATGGGTGATGCTTTGAAAAGTCATTACTTGAAAAAGAAGGCAATGTTGAAAAACCCTACACAAGCCAAAAATGAACTTGTTTTTCACTCATCACTTCTCAATAACTCATGTAAGGACATTTTGAGACCAAATTACAAGCATAACATGTGGGAGATGAGATTTCCAATTTGTCATCACATGAGAATTTCAAGAAGTTTCCACCACATTCTAGATGAATCTAGAAACATCCAAGGATTATTATAAAGAGAGTGCATCAGATAGTGTTCAAGGTTGGTGAAACTTGAGTCAAGTCAGAGGAGAGAGAGAGAGAGATAGCCATTAAAGCTCTTGCTTCAAGTTCAAGCAATCCAAGAGTATCTTGCACTGCCAGCCATCTCCTTCACAACCATTGCAAACAGAAGATTGGTGATCATCCAAGGATCATCTGGAAGCAATTCCAAGGCTTGAATCGTGCTCTACATCACTCCACCATAACTTCTTGACAGGTTCTTTCTTCACCTTCTATCTCTTAAATTATGCAGTTTTAGTTAGTCTCATAGGTATGGAAATGATGTACTAGGCTAGATGATTAAACCCTAGAAGTTACAGCCTGTTCCATGACAATGCCATAACAGAACATGAATCTTTAATCTCCAAGAATTGTGTAGATTGTTAGTTTTAATCATCAAGAACTAGTATAGAATAGCTAGGGTAGCTTATAGAACATCTGTAGACCATTAGACTGAAGTTTGATGAAGATTGATACCAGTTGATAGCAAGTGAACATGGTTGTACCAAGACATTGCAAGACTCTGTTAGAACAACCTAGGTAGAATCAAGAAAAACTAATCGTACCATTTTATTCCTCTCATTTAGTAGAGCAATTTTCGTGTTTGGATCGTGTGAAACCATGGCGTGTGGAGAGAGATAGAGGAGCTCGAAGGTTAGGGCATGGGGGAGAGGGGTCTGAAAACCTAGGTCTTGGTGGAGACGATGAGGGAGAGCCCTTGGATCCTCTCCAGAGTTTGACCAATTCATCAAATCCAATGGCTGTGAGCGAATCTGAGAGTTGGAGGGAAGATTTAAAATGAGTGAAACGCGGCGTTTCACTTAAAGCCAGCGTTCTGGGCTTATGTGCTATCCCCACCCCCCTTCTTTGCTGGCCCATATGGTTTTAACTGGCGTGCCTTGCTATTTGTACCCCCCTCCCTTTAATTCATTTAATTGTTTTAATTTTCTCTTAATATTTTTCTGTCTTTGAAAATTCATTAAAAAATGGAAATTAACTCTTTTTTAATTCTTCTTTTTTCTATGATTAGATGAAAATGTGTAGAAAATTTATAAAAATAAAAATGGGATTTTATTTTTTAGTTTAATATTTTAATAGATTTTTCTTTTAAAGTAGCTTTTAATATGTGTAATTTTGTATCATGATTTTGTAGGAATTGTTTTTAGAACCTTCCCTTAGGGTTTTTAAATCCATTCTTTTTGTGCAATTAGATGATGAATCATAGTTCCCCATAGGATTTTTTCTAGATTTTTAGAATTAAATTTTGGTTAGTTTAATTAGGGTAGATGTAGGGCATCCTAATTAGGGTTTAAATTGTGCTTAGGTGAAGAATCCCTTTCTTTGATTGAGTTTTGTCTTGATTTTTTAGGTAGAGGCCTATGTAGATGTATGAGTAGTGTGTGAAGACCCTTGTGAATAATTGTTAGATTTTTCCCCATTGGTTTAGTATTTTTAGGTATTTTCTGAAGGTTGCCTATTGATTTTGTCCCCCTCTATGGTTATCTGTTCATCTCTGGGGTTGGTTTTGGGGATTTGTTGTGGGGCTTGTGTTGCCTTGAGGACTTTGATGGAGAGCATCATGAAGAGAAGATTGAAGATCAAGATTCAGAGACCCAGAGCTTGTCTTGTTCCCTGTCTGTGAGGTGTGAGGATCCTGAAGGTTTGATGGAAGTTCATGGTACTTTCCTGAGGAAGGCACTATGAATGACTTTCATTCTTTCTTCTCACCTCTTTCTTAAGTATCCAATGATGTCGGAGCCAACTTGTGAGTTTAATTTCTCCTGAGGAGGAATGTAAAACTGATCACATGTTGTTGAGCTACATGGGGATACAACTCCTAAGTGGAAGCCTCCTAGTACTTTCCTGAGGAAGGTCATAGGGGTCTATTCACGTAGTTCCCTTAGTTTATCTAGGATTTCTTAAGTATCCAATGATAGTAGGAGCCAACTTGTGAGTGTTAATTTCTCCTGAGGAGGAATGTTAAACTGATCACATGTTGTTGAGCCACATGGGATACAATTCCTAAGTGGAAGCCTCCTAGTACTTTCCTGAGGAAGGTCCTATGAGTCTATTCACTTAGTTCCACTAGTTCAGATAGGATTTCCTAAATATCCAGTGATGTTGGAGCCTGCTTGTGAGTTTAATTTCTCCTGAGGATGGAATGTAAACTGATCACAGTGGTTGAGCCACATAGGGTATGACTCCTGAGGTATACACCTCCTAGTGCTTTCCTGAGGAAGACACTACGAGTCTGCTTGCTTAGCTCCCTTTCTTTGGTAAGCTTGTTCTGAAGCTTGAAGACTGGGATTGTTTTCTTTTGTTAGGGCTTTGCTTAGATTTGATTCAGGATTCTGTGATTAGGGTCAGGATTAGAGAGTAGATGATTCTTTCTCAAGTGTGTTAGTTTGCTGATGGCACTTCCCTTCTTGTATCTGTTCATTGCTTGCTAGCATGTGTTTATTTCAGTATGATTACTGTTATTTCATGACTGGCTTGAGGTCGAGATGGGCTTGTGGAGGCTGAGGCCCCACACACGTGCCTCCCTCACCTTGCATTGCTTGCATTTTACTGTTAAAAGCTGATGCTTTTGTCTGTTTTGGTGTATCATTGACATGATCCCTGTAGGACTCTCATTTCCTCTGATGAGGATTGATGATAGACTTTAGGTTGAACACTATGCATGACAACTTCTAGGAGTTCCTGTTCAAACCTCAACCATAGATGAATCCATGACATGATAACAGTAGGACTTGATAGTCTTCCTCCTAGTGAGCCATTGTTTCCCGTAGTTTCCCGAACTACGTTTGCTCTGATCTTTCATACAGATGAAAGTACGTAGGCATAGGATGCGATATCTAGCGAGCAACCTTTCCCCCGAGTTAGCCGAACTACGTTGACTCTGATTTCTCATTCTCTGATGAGAATACGTAGGCATAAAGTGCGACGCTTTGCCGAGTCATTTTTCTTTTCTTTTCGCCAGCCTTGATAGGTAGATAGATTAAAACAACCCGTCCATGTAATCAAGCAAGCGAGGATCCGTGCGTACGACGACGTGAGGGGTGCTAATACCTTCCCTTGCGTAACCGACTCCGAACCCTGACAATGGTTCGATGGCCATGTCTTACCTTATTCGTCAGGTTTTTCCGTCGTTTCCTTTCCCGCTCAGAGTGATAAATCACGAAGGTGGCGACTCTTCTTGTCATGCCGGCACCTTATTTCGCGGCAAGCGACAGCTGGCGACTCTGCTGGGAGAATGACAGCATCTAGGGACTTTCCCGTCCCTTATGCTGGAGACGTTTCCCCATCCCTACGCGAGTCAATCCTATCGTATGTGTGTTTGCTTGTGGGTTGCGTTATTATCGCATTACTCGCTTTACTATCCGCGCAATTCTTAGTTCCTCAATTGAATGTTGCCATTGTGTATATGGCACTCAATAGCTATCGTGGAGAGGATGGTTACTGTGAGTGAAAAGCCGACCTGGGCTTGAGTACACACCTAGACATAGTGCGGAGAAGTAGTAGACGAACCTGTCTGCTGAGCAGGCACAGTCCCTACGAAATCTGCGCTCGACGAGATTGCTTGCAGAGTGCTCCTTTCGGTCCTGAGGATCTGAGGGGAGTCCAGACGTGAGGATTGTCGACTCTGGACCGGATCATTTGGAAGTCAGCTAGAGAGAGGCCTCTTCATGACTTGACGATGCCACTCCTTCTGGGAATCGTATTGTCACTCATGAAAGTCTGTGACGCTGACAACCGCATAGGATGCCGTACCTTTGGTCCGTGGATTAGGTCCATCATACCTGTGAGTGGGGTTGGGATATTGCAGGAAACTTTGACCTCCAGACTACCTGGTTTCTTGACAGTGAATCAGTTATGTTGGGTTCTCAGTTGCAGAGATGTTCTTGATAGAGCAAGGGTGTTGATCAGAGGATCTTATCATCGGTGTGTTTGTCTGTTCCTTGATAGAGCACGAGGCTTGATCAGTGTATTATCATCAGTGTGTTGTTCTGGATGGAGCAGATATTTGAGTGGTGTCTGAGGATCTCGTCAGCAGTTTGTTATTTTGGTTCTGATAGGGCAGATTTTGAGTGGGTTTGAAGATCTCATCAGCAGCTGTGTTTTTGTTCTTGATAGGGCAGATTTGTGATTTGGGGTCCGAAGACTTCATCACAGATCCATGATTCTTGATCTGGGCTCGGTCTTTATTATCAGGCCTTCGTTCTAGTCAGAGCAGAATTTTGATCTCGATCCTATCAGATGGTTACTTCACAGCAGATCAGATCAGTGGGTTTACACCGGGGTTCCTTCTCATCAGCGACTGTTGACATCGAATCTCCACAGCAGCCACCTGGATATATTGTTGCATACCTGCATTTTGCATTAGCTTGCATAATCATTCCATTAGCGTGTGTCTGTGACAGGCACCGTTTCCCCGATCCAGGATCTCCAGCCTCTTAATTGTGTTACTGCAGCCGTTCTCAGAAAGACTGATGCGTACGAGTTCTCGGTCCTTGTGATGTGTCGAATCTGACTATTGCTATGTGAGGTTACTATTTCCATGATTGGGCCCAGATTCCTCTCCTTATTATTGTCAGCAGGTGCCAGGATCGGGGGATAATCTCTCAAGCACACAGACACACGCATGCATATTGCATGAAGCATTCTTGCATGACATACATTCTGTTACCTTTTCCTAACCTTTGATCTTGACAGGTTTTTTCAGGTACTCAGGTTCCGAGTTGTTTCGATCTCCAGGATTGATCAAAGATTCATCCACCGCTACTCAACTCCGCGCCACATCAAACGAGAATCATGACCAGGTACAGTCAGATGTTCAGGAGCTTCGTGAAAGGATGGATCGTTTTATGGAGCTGATGCAAGTAGTTGCGAATGGGCAAGACCAGCTTCGTACTTTGGTTCAACCTCTCATCTCCAGGGTTGACAGTAACGGAATACTTCACGGCGGGGCCGTGCCCACTCCCTCCTCAAGGTGATACTCCACAGAACGTTGTTCCTGCTGTAGCCAGGGTGGCAACGGTAGTGCTAACGGCAATCTTATGACTAATCTCGGACTTAATGCGGCGGGCGCCGTCAATGGTGGTTTGGGAGCCAATGTTACCGTGGGGCCGGTCAACGGCAATGTTGGTGCAGGAAATATGGTGGTGCCTCAACCGTGGCTGGAGGACCATCAGGACGACATTTTCTCTCAGAGAGGTGTAGAGGCTGAGTTGACTGCTGAGGCTCGACTCAGGTTCAAGGCGCTGGAAGATAAAATGAGAGACATAGAAAATCAGAACACATTGGGCGTTGACATGTCCAAACTCGGGTTGATTGCTGACTTTAAAGTACCTCACAAGTTCAAGGTGCCTATCTTTGAGAAGTATAGGGGGCACTACTTGTCCCCGTGTTCACCTCGATCTATCTATTACAGAAAGATGTCCGCTTATTCTGATGATGAGAAGTTGCTGATGCACTTCTTTCAGGATAGTCTTTCTGGCCCATCGCTCGAATGGTATATGGGTTTGGAGCCCGCTGCTGTGCGCACCGTGGAAAGATCTCGCTGAAGCGTTTGTCCTCCACTATCAATATAATAGCGACTTGGCTCCCAACCGAGTTCAGCTTCAGAATCTCTCGCAGCGGAGCAATGAAGCTTCAAAGAGTACGCCCAGCGGTGGCATGAATTGGCTGCTCGGGTTCAACCGCCGATGGTTGAGCGTGAGTTGGTACAAATGTTCGTGGCTACCCTTCCCGGAGTCTATTATGAGAAGCTGATCAGTGGCATGTCCGGAACATTCTCGGCCCTCATCACTTTGGGCGAGCATGTTGAAAATGGAATAAAGATCGGAAAGATTCAGGGCGAATCATCCTCATCTGGAGGAGCTAGCAAGAAACCCTATACTGGCAAGCGTCGAGAGGGAGATGCCAGTGCTGTCACAATGCTAGGAGAAAGGGCAAGGGCCCTCAGTCTCAGATCGCTAGCATAAACATCCAGCTGCTCCCCCGCAGCCGCAGCAGCAGCCGCAGCAACAGAATAACCCGGGTATAAGAGATATCAGAATCGGGGTCCCCTGGCAAACCGTCATTTGGAAACTCCTCCTATGTCATATGCACAAGCTTCTGCAAATGCTGCTTCAGATCCAATTAGTTCAGAAAAGGACATTGGCTCCCTTGACAGGGGCACCACCACCAGGGTATGATGCTAATGCTACTTGTGAATTTCATTCTGGGGCCACCTGGCCATACAGTTGAGAATTGCAAAGCTTTTAAGCATAAAGTCCAGGACTTGGTTGACGCCAAGGTGATCAACTTTTCTGACAGCGTGCCCAACGTCACCAAGAATCCGATGCCTCATCATAGGGGGGGGCGGAGTAAATGCTGTTATCACTGAAGAGGATTCAGACCTGCTGACTGATGTCAAAGATCTGAAAAACGCCGTTGGGTTTTGTTAAAGCTAAGTTGCTAAAGAAAGGCTTCTTTCCCGGGTGTGGAGAGTTTTGTATGGCATGTGCTACACATCCTGATGGTGTGAGCAGTTGATCGAAGGTATCCAGAGTCTGATGGCCGAGGGTATTTTGCAGTTCAGTCGAAGCGTTGAGAATGCGTCAGGAGAAGTCATGCTGAAGCAGGCGGGACGAAGTTGCTACTATTACCATCCCTCGCCACCCTATCACTATTTCTGCACCTCGTCCGCCTACCATTACCATCACCAGGGCCGGACCGATCCCATTCGAGAGCACTAATGCCGTCCCTGGCATTATGGCGCCGAAGTGTATTGTAATGGTCAGAAAATAGAGCTTGAGTCATCCGGATCGACTGCGCTGAATCTTACTGAAGTCCAGTGGTATCACCAGAAGTGGTAGAGTGTTCGCGCCGGCAGAGGTCGCCGCAGAGAAAGTAGTCCGAGCTGACGCTAATGGACAAGGGTAAAGGTAAAGCTGTTGAAGAGGTCCCTGCAGGGGCAGAGAAAGAATTGTTGGTTAAAGATGCTGAAGAGTTCATGCGACTGATAAGGAAAAGTGACTACAAGATTGTAGATCATCTTCACCAGACTCCGTCAAAGATCTCGATTCTTAACCTGTTGCTGTGTTCTGAAGCGCACCGCAACGCGTTGCTGAAAGTATTGAATGCTGCATACGTGCCGCAGGAGATATCAGTTAACCAACTTGAGGAAGTAGTAGCCCATGTCAATGCTGGTAATGGGCTGGGATTTACAGATCTGGAGCTGACGCCCCAAGGGAAGAGATCACAACAATGCCTTGCACGTCTCGATAGAGTGCAGAGGCACGATTATGTCACATGTCCTAGTAGATACGGGTTCCTCGCTAAACGTGCTTCCGAAGAAGGCACTGATGAAGTTGGATACCCGGGGACTGCTGTGCACGCCCAGTGACCTGGTCGTGAAGGCCTTTGACGGAACCAAGCGCCACGTCTTCGGAGAATTGACCCTGCCAATTCAAGTTGGTCCAGAGACGTTTAATGCAGTATTCTATATCATGGATATCATGCCCGCCTACAGTTGCCTCTTAGGTCGGGACCGTGGATTCATTCTGCTGGTGCCGTGACGTCCACGCTGCATCAGAAGCTTAAATATGCTGTTGGGGGCAGCATAGTGACAGTCTGTGGAGAGGAGGACGTCATGGTAAGCCACCTGTCGTCCTTCAAATATGTCGAAATGGATGGTGAGATCCATGAGACTCTTTGCCAAGCGTTTGAAACCGTCAGGGTGAAGGAGGTAGCTCCCGTTGTTGCAGAGAAGCAAGAGTTGAACCTCTCTTCGTTTAAGGAAGCTAGGGCCGTTGTCGAAGCCGGTTCTACCCCAGGCTGGGGGCATGTCTTGGATATACCATTCAAACAGGATAAGTTTGGATTGGGATATTCTCCTGAAGCTGAAGCTTCATCTTCTTCTCGGCAGCTCGTCTCGTGGGAAAGGGCCGATCCTATTCACCAAGGGGGGAGTAATCTTCGAGGAGTATCAACGCTGCGTCAGAGGACAGCGGGGACAGTGATTGTGATCTTGATGCCTGGATTCAACCGAGCAAGCCAGGCGAGCGCCTCCACAATTGGACCATCAAGGAGATTATCGAGCTGACAAGTGAAGAGTAATGATTTGCTTTTTACAATCTTTGTACAACCCTATGTCCTGCCCGGGGCATAGTGGTTTTACTGTCAGGGCCTTGTTGGATTATGTGTATGCATTTTGTTAATAAATAAAAAGGCGTTTTCTTCATAATCAAATATTGTGTTCTCTGTTATTCATGCTTTATGTTTGTTTTGAAAAAACAGCAAAATGGCAACGAGGATCGTGCTAACCTGCATATTCTTGCTTTAAACTTAACCCTTGTTATTGCAGGATCCACGTAACAGATGACATCGACTCTGGACCCTCTACGGCTCACTACGACTTTGATTTCCCGATCTATCAAGCCGAGGATGAGATTGATGAGACGAAGACCTTCCGGAAGAGTTGGCCCGCTTGTTGAGACAAGAGGAGAAGGTTATTCTGCCTCATGAAGAGGATATTGAGATCATAAATCTGGGTTCTGAGGAGCTTATCAGGAATGTCAGAGTTGGGGCTGCGCTGCAGAATGATGTCAAGCATAGATTGGTCGAGATGCTTCGAGAGTATAGTGACGTCTTTGCTTGGTCGTATGAGGATATGCCCGGACTTGACACAGATATCGTGGTTCATCGCTTGCCGTTGCGAGAAGATTGCCCTCCAGTCAAGCAGAAGCTCAGGAGGACGAGACCAGACATGGCTGTAAAAATCAAAGAAGAAGTCCAGAAGCAGTTGGACGCAGGATTTCTAGCCGTTACTACCTACCCTCCGTGGGTCGCCAACATAGTGCCTGTACCGAAGAAGGACGGTAAGGTACGCATGTGCGTCGATTATCGGGATTTGAATAGGGCGAGCCCTAAGGATGATTTCCCGTTGCCCTCATATCGATGTGTTGGTCGACAATACAGCCCAGTTTTCCGTGTTTTCGTTCATGGATGGCTTCTCCGGTTACAATCAGATTAAGATGGCGCCGGAGGACATGGAAAAAAACGACGTTTATTACCCCCTGGGGCACGTTTTGCTACAAGGTAATGCCCTTCGGTCTGAAGAACGCAGGGGCCACTTACCAGCGAGCAATGGTAAACTTTGTTTCATGATATGATTCATCATGAGATCGAGGTCTATGTTGACGACATGATGCGAAGTCCCAAACGGAGGAGGAGCATCTGGTCAATTTGCTGAAGCTGTTCGAAAGGCTTAGGAAGTTCAGGCTGAGGCTGAATCCTAATAAGTGCACTTTCGGGGTGCGGTCCGGAAAGCTATTGGGGTTCATCGTTAGTGAACGAGGTATTGAAGTTGATCCTGCGAAAATTAAAAGCTATCCAAGAAATGCCAGCGCCGAAAACAGAAAAAGAAGTTCGTGGTTTCTTGGGCCGAATAAACTACATTGCAAGGTTTATCTCTCAGCTCACGGCCACCTGTGAACCGATGTTCAAGTTGTTAAAGAAAAATCAGGCGATTACTTGGAATGAAGATTGCCAGAAGGCATTCGATAAGATAAAGCAGTATCTTCAAGAACCTCCAATCTTGATACCCCCAGTGGCGGGACGGCCATTGATCATGTACTTGACAGTTCTGGAGAATAGTATGGGGTGTGTCTCGGTCAGCACGACGAGACGGGCAGAAAAGAGCATGCCATTTATTATTTGAGTAAAAAGTTCACTGAGTGTGAATCTCGATACTCGATGCTGGAGAAGACGTGTGTGCATTAGCTTGGGCCGCCAAACGTCTACGACAGTATATGCTCAACCATACCACTATGCTGATTTCGAAGATGGATCCGATCAAGTACGTCT
Organism: Lathyrus sativus; assembly: GCA_963859935.3. Taxonomy (NCBI): domain Eukaryota; kingdom Viridiplantae; phylum Streptophyta; class Magnoliopsida; order Fabales; family Fabaceae; genus Lathyrus; species Lathyrus sativus. The sequence goes on from OZ012739.1 coordinate 345,924,200, forward strand.
TCGAGAAGCAGGCTCTTTCGGGCAGGATTGCCAGATGGCAGATGGTGTTAACAGAATATGATATTCAGTACGTCTCCCAGAAGGCCATCAAGGGAAGCGTATTGTCTGATTACCTTGCCGAACAGCCAATCGAAGACTATCAGCCGATGAAGTTCGAGTTCCCCTGACGAGGACATTATGTTTCTCAAAGCGAAGGATTGCGATGAGCCATTGCCCGATGAGGGGCCGGATAGGAAGTCTCAGTGGAAGTTGATATTCGACGGAGCGGTTAATTCCTATGGAAGTGGTATCGGGGCTATCATCACGACTCCTCACGGATCCCACATCCCGTTTACTGCAAGACTGACGTTTTCAGTTACCAACAACGAAGCCGAGTACGAAGCATGTATTATGGGTCTAGAAGAGGCAATTGATTTGAGAATCAAGAATCTAGACATATATGGTGACTCAGCGCTCGTAATCAATCAGATTAAAGGGGAGTGGGAAACTCGTCAACCGAATCTGGTGCCGTACATGAATTATGCCAGGAGGCTGCTTCCGTTCTTCGATCGAGTGGAGCTTCATCATGTACCCCGGGCTGAAAATCAAATGGCTGATGCCTTAGCCACGTTGGCTTCAATGTATAAGGTCAATCTTTGGAATGAAGCTCCAAGCATTGTTCTTTCGCGTCTTGACAGACCAGCATATGTGTTCGCAATCGAGGATGCCACTCGACGGCAAGCCATGGTTCCACGACATCCAGACCTTCCTTATGACCAAGGAGTATCCTGCGGGTGCGTCAACCCAGGATAAGAAGACTCTGAGGAGGCTATCTGGAAACTTTTACCTCAATCCTGATGGAGTGCTGTATAAGAGAAACCACGATCTCGTGCTACTCAGATGTGTAGATGAGAAAGAAGCAAGTATGCTCATGGAAGAAGTCATGAGGGCACATTTGGTACGCACGCCGGCGGGCACGCCATGACGAGAAAAATCCTGAGAGCAGGATATTACTGGTTGACTATGGAGTCGGATTGCTTCAGATTCGCGAAGAAATGTCACAAATGCCAGATCTATGCTGATAAAGTTCATGTGCCGCCGTGCCCATTGAATGTCATGTCCTCCCCTTGGCCGTTCTCCATGTGGGGCATCGACATGATAGGCAAGATCGAGCCCACCGCATCCAATGGTCATCGTTTTATACTGGTAGCTATCGACTACTTCACCAAGTGGGTGGAGGCAGCCTCGTACGCTAATGTGACCAAGCAGGTGGTAGCTAAATTCATTAAGAGGGACATCATCTGTCGCTATGGGATTCCCGAGCGGATCATTACTGATAATGGTTCGAATTTGAACAACAAGATGGTGAAGGAGCTGTGCCAGAGCTTCAAGATTGAGCACCACAACTCATCTCTTACCGGCCGAAGATGAATGGGCGCTGTTGAAGCAGCCAACAAGAACATCAAGAAGATTGTTCAGAAGATGGTTGTGACGTATAAAGATTGGCACGAGATGCTGCCGTTTGCCTTGCACGGTTATCGTACCTACGGTGCGTACGTCGACCGAGGGCAACTCCTTTCTCCTTGGTGTACGGTATGGAAGCTGTCCTACCGCTAGAAGTGGAGATTCCCTCTTTGCGAGTTTTGGTTGATGTGAAACTTGATGAGGCAGAATGGGTTACGAATCGCTTGAACCAGCTCAGCCTGATGGACGAGAAGAGGTTAGCATCGATTGCATTTGGTCGCCTGTACCAAAGCCGAATGAAGAAAGCTTATGATAAAAGGTGCGTCCTCGAAGCTTTCAGACGGGTGATCTCGTCCTGAAGAAGATTCTTCCGCCCACACTCCGATCACCGGGGCAAGTGGACTCCGAATTACGAAGGGCCGTATGTCGTCAGCAAGGTCTTCTCGGGAGGAGCTTTGTTGTTATCCACGATGGATGGTGAAGATTTTGCATCCCCGGTGAACGCGGACGCAGTTAAAAAATACTTTGCTTGAAAGCGACCCGCTGGACAAAAAAAGAGAGTCCAGGCAAAAAAGGGGCATCCCGGCGAACCAAAAACAGAATAAAAGGTTCGGGCAAAAATTAGGGATATATTGAAAAAATGTACACCCGCGAAGTCGAAAACCTACACTGGGCGGCTTCGGCAAAAAAGGGTATCCCGGTGAGCTGAAAACCCGAAAGGGCGGTTCACGCAAAAGTTAGGGATTTGAATAAGCAAATGACTGCGTCCCACGTATGGACTTTCATTGTTTAGTGGTTCGGGAGACCTGAGGGCCGTTTATCTGAATCAATCCTCTTCCAAAGCTGAAGCATCGGAGAAGTATCGAAGTCGAGTGGGTCTTAGAGGGATCAACTCATGGTGTTCGTCTACGCCTCGATTGCCGACATTTGTATATACTGATGTATATTTATGTTTTCTTTTGCGCGGCTTCCTCATTCCAGGAGTTTGCCTCTGTTGTAAAACATTTTGCCCATTCAGGGGTTCATCATCAATAAAATTGCACATTAATTCAGCAATTCTACTTGTCTGTTTAGCATTTATCTGTTTTGTTTGCGAATGATAACGCCGATGTGTTTTTTGATAAAATGCGCATACATAAACTTGCGGGCCTAAGCCCATTGATTGTTGAAACAATTAACTAACTGAACATTGTCACGAGATAATAATCTGGATAGGCCCCTTTTGAGGAGGGTATCTTGTCTGTTTGTTTGTGTTGTTGCAGGTATAGCCCTTGCAAGAAGATATGCCGTGCGTGTCCCCGAGGCAGGATGAGTCCTCCTTCCCCAGCAGAGTTCAGTAGTTTCTCCTCCGCGGAATCAGAATCAGATAGTGAGCATTGATATGTCTTCCCCGGGTAGAGGTGTTTCTCTTCCCCAAGCAGACGCATCCTGAAGGAATGTCACCTCATCAGCTGAGTCAAGCACTGAAACATGATGGTTATCCCCGGCACCGGGTCACAAGTGCAGATTTCAGAGAAGTGCTCGGGTGCCGAGGCTCGTGTTTTCCCCAGTAAGGTCGCTGAAGTAGGATCTTTCCCCGCACCGGGTCACAAGTGCAGGTTTCGCAGGAGGCTGTTCGTATGCCGAAGGATGCAGTAACTGATGGTGCCAGACTAAGGTCTCCAGCGGAATTGAGATTCCCCACCAGATCCGTATTCTCTCCTGAAGTTGGACGATTCCCTCTTCCCCAATAGAGTATTGGAACAGCTGATGTTGTATTCCCTTGCAGAGTTGTACTCTCCCCCGAAGGCAGATGATTCTTTCTTCCCCAGTGGAATCGAATTCCCCATCAGAGTTGCACTCTCCAGCGAAGTAGAATGATTTCTCTCCCCGGCTGAGTCCGCAGAAAAGCAGAATCCTTGGAAGTCGGTCAGATCATGATTGATTTTCCCCAGCAGAGCGCAGGGCAACTAGTGTTGTGTTTCCCCAGAGTCGCACTCTCTCCAGTGAAGCAGAATGACTTCTCCTTCCTCAGCCGAGTTTGCAGATGTCCAAGAGATCAGAATCCTTGGAGGTTGATCAGATCATGATTGGTTTTTCCCCAGTGGAGTGTTGGAACAGCTGAAGTTGGTTCCCCACAGAGCGGTTGTCCCCAGAAGAGTAGCCGAGACGGCCGCGCAGTTCATTCTCGCGATTGATATCAGCAGATCCAAGTTCTCGTAGAGCTTCGTCCCCTGCAGCAGTCAGCTGAAGTTGTTCGCCCCGCAGCAGTCCGCGGAAGATCAATTCCCCAGACAGAGCCTAATTGATATTGGCATGTCCACGTTCTCCTCAGAAGGACGATTCCTCTATCTGAGCGGTTCTTTCTCCTTGACAGGAGGATTTCCCCCCCTTTCGGCATTTATTTTGCTGATGGGATCGCATCATTGTGCATGATTGCATAGCATTGTGCATGACTGCATAGCATTTAACGCTGCAATAGCATTGTGCATGATTGCACAACATTTAGCATAAATACATATCACTCCCACCGTGTGGGGCGTAGCGCAGAAGCATATGCATCATAAGCATGATCTAGGTCATTGTCATCCTTGTTGAACAGGTGTACTACCGAAAGACCGGTTGCTCAGGATGATTCCTGATGATCCCCCCAGCAAGGTTGTTTTCTTAGATGATTCTAAAGACCCCGGTGTGATCCCCGCGGTCGCTCGCTCGCTCGAGATGATTTTTGAGATCCCCAGCGAAGACAGTTCGAGATGATTCTCAAATCCCTCAGCAGGGCCGTTTGCTTAAGACGATTCTTAAGACCCCAGTGCAGGTTCCCGAATAGTTTGCTCAGGACGATTCTCGAGCTCCCCGGTAGCGTCCCCAACAAGGTTTGCCCAGGAAGATTCCAGGGACACCCAACAGAATGTTTGCTCCAGAAAGGTTATTAGTTCAGGACGATTCTTGAAGATGCCCGATGGATCTGTTTGGTCAAGATGATTCTTGAAGTCCTCAGCAGCGTGATATGTCTGCCCCAACAATGATGTCTAAATCTGAAGATGGATTTCGTAAGCGCCCGAAGGCGATATCAGAAGGTTCCTGCAAGTCCAGATTTCCGTGTTGAAGAATCAACGGAGGGGTAAAGACAAGGTTCCAGGGTTGTAGATACAACAGAGTGATTCGTGTGAGTCTGAAGACCAAGTCAGTTGTCCTGAGGAGATGATTGATTGCGATCAAGTGAATAGTGTTTCTTCTGACTGAAGTCAAAGATGCTTCTCCAGCTGAAGCGGAGTTTTTGCCTGAAGGCAAAGTGTTTGAATCCCCGTAGAGTCATGAATGGCTCAGGATACCATTTCTTTGACTGAAGTCACAGATTTCCCAAGCTGAAGCGAAGGTGCCTAAGGGCAAGGTTATCCCCAAGGCCATGAATGACCTAGGATTCATTTTTCGGACTGAAGGCCGAAGTATATCCCTGACTGAAGTCACGGATGCTCTATAGCAGAGGCGGAGTTGCCTGGAGGCAGATCCATGTATCCTTGAAGGCCAAGGACCATTTCTTTAGACTGAAGTCGAAGATACCTCCTGCAGAGTTGCCGACGGGCAAGGTTTATATCCTTGAAGGCCAAGGATGTTCTTTCTAGCTGAAGCTAGAATAGCCGGCGGCCAGGGTTTCATTCATATTCAGAAGTACTTAAAGATCTTTTCTAGCTGAAGCTGGAAGTGGCCAGGGGCCAGGGTTTCATATATCTGTAGTGTTGAACTTCTACGGTTTCTCAGTATGCAGTAATATTTGGATGTTCGTTATGGTTCTGAGGGTGAACCCCAGATCAGAGTGTGCTCGGTTAAGTCTCTCATCCCCAGCGGAGTAGTTTCAAATACGCAAGTGTACTTTACCAGGGGTGAACCCCAGGTCAGATTTGTTCAGTGTTGTATTTTGTTCGACGGCGAGGTTGAATGTTCGTTTGACGGCAAGGTCAGATTATGATTTGTTCGACGGCAATGTCAGACTCTTTAAATCCCCATCAGAGATGATGTTTGTACGACGGCAATGTCGGGTGTCTCTCAGAGCGATGTTTGTTTCCGGCGGCGATGTCAGATTCAGTTTTCCAGCGGCAATGTTGGGTATGTCAGAAGATTCAGTTTTCCAGCGGCGAGGTTGGGTGTTGTGGTTGTCTGAAGGCAACGTCAGAAGAATTTAATGTGGATAACTGACGATGACGTCAGATCAGTATTTCTCCAGCTAGTTGTTGAGCGGCTAGTATTGCAGTATTCGAAGATTTGTTCCCCGCATAGTACCGTGTGCTTGTGCAGTTGGCAAATTTTCGGGTTTACCGGTATTCAACCGTCTCGTACCTTGATTGGTTGAGAGCCGTTCGCTTCTCACCCAGTCAGGTCCAAGCCGTTTGAATAGGGGCAGCTGTTGCACCCCAAAATTTGACCAACAATTATTTATCCATCTAGTGTTTGAAAGTTGATACCTTCACCAGAAAGTTCAAGAGATCCTCAGAGGAGTGGGTTGAAACCAGGGTTGTATGCTTCATAGCTTGAGAGTTGTGGGTGCCCCTCAGATGATTCTGAGACTTTGAGAATGAACTTGATGTTTTGAGAAAGCTTATGAGATGTCTTGATAGCCTTCATGAAGCCCAGAGAAGTCATTATGCAAGAGTTCAGAAGATTCAACCATGAATGGTAGAATTAGGGTTTTGACTGGGTCAACCCTAGATCAGCTGAAGATTTGGAGAAGGTTGAGACCTAATCCAAGGGCCATGAGATCATGGAATGATGTATAGAGATGTTATAAAGATGATTCCTAGACCAACTCATCATGATTGAGGAGTTTGAGAAGTTTCAAGTCAGGGTTTCTAAGGATGGATAGTGAAAAAACCCTAATTTGATCCCTATCTTCCAGGCAGTTTTAGCTCTAGATGTGATTGATATCTCATCTTCCCCACAACATTAATGTTGTAGAGCTTGTTCTTAGCTTTAATTTGAGTGGTGGAAGTCCTTGATAGGAGTTACAGAGCTCAAGTTATAGTTTTGACAAATTACAGGTCAGCAGAGATGTGTGAATCTGGGTCCTTGAAAGTCACCCAACTTGCAGACAACTTTTGCCCTAGTAGGATGATTCCTATGGTTTCTTGGTCAACATGAATGTTGAAGAGGATCTTCTTAGCTTTAATTTGAGTGGTAGAAGTCCTTGATTGGATTTGTGGAACTCAACTTATGGTTTGAACAAGGCAGGGGTATTTTGGTCATTTGTCAGTTATAGGTCATTTTAGCCAATGCCTAAAACTCCTATTTCCAAGCCTCAAATGGAAAAACTCAAAACATGAAAGTTGCTCAAAATGTGATTTTAAGTCTAGAAAGAAGGTCACAAATTGTTGGAAAAGCTCATAGCATGAGATTACATGATTGGTCCAAAATGAACTAAAAAAGGCTTATAACTTTGAAAAGTTGAAATTGAAAAGTGATTTGGGAGATCCACAAATCCAAAATAGGTCATCCAATATATCATTTTGATTGGAAAAACCATTTTGAGAACATTGGTTTAGCTAGAATTTTCATTTGAGGTCTAAAAATGGGTGATGCTTTGAAAAGTCATTACTTGAAAAAGAAGGCAATGTTGAAAAACCCTACACAAGCCAAAAATGAACTTGTTTTTCACTCATCACTTCTCAATAACTCATGTAAGGACATTTTGAGACCAAATTACAAGGCATAACATGTGGGAGATGAGATTTCCAATTTGTCATCACATGAGAATTTCAAGAAGTTTCCACCACATTCTAGATGAATCTAGAAACATCCAATGATTATTATAAAGAGAGTGCATCAGATAGTGTTCAAGGTTGGTGAAACTTGAGTCAAGTCAGAGGAGAGAGAGAGAGAGATAGCCATTAAAGCTCTTGCTTCAAGTTCAAGCAATCCAAGATATCTTGCACTGCCAGCCATCTCCTTCACAACCATTGCAAACAGAAGATTGGTGATCATCCAAGGATCATCTGGAAGCAATTCCAAGGCTTGAATCGTGCTCTACATCACTCCACCATAACTTCTTGACAGGTTCTTTCTTCACCTTCTATCTCTTAAATTATGCAGTTTTAGTTAGTCTCATAGGTATGGAAATGATGTACTAGGCTAGATGATTAAACCCTAGAAGTTACAGCCTGTTCCATGACAATGCATAACAGAACCATGAATCTTTAATCTCCAAGAATTGTGTAGATTGTTAGTTTTAATCATCAAGAACTAGTATAGAATAGCTAGGGTAGCTTATAGAACATCTGTAGACCATTAGACTGAAGTTTGATGAAGATTGATACCAGTTGATAGCAAGTGAACATGGTTGTACCAAGACATTGCAAGACTCTGTTAGAACAACCTAGGTAGAATCAAGAAAAACTAATCGTACCATTTTATTCCTCTCATTTAGTAGAGCAATTTTCGTGTTTGGATCGTGTGAAACCATGGCGTGTGGAGAGAGATAGAGGAGCTCGAAGGTTAGGGCATGGGGGAGAGGGTTCTGAAAACCCTAGGTCTTGGTGGAGACGATGAGGGAGAGCCCTTGGATCCTCTCCAGAGTTTGACCAATTCATCAAATCCAATGGCTGTGAGCGAATCTGAGAGTTGGAGGGAAGATTTAAAATGAGTGAAACGCGGCGTTTCACTTAAAGCCAGCGTTCTGGGCTTATGTGCTATCCCCACCCCCCTTCTTTGCTGGCCCATATGGTTTTAACTGGCGTGCCTTGCTATTTGTACCCCCCTCCCTTTAATTCATTTAATTGTTTTAATTTTCTCTTAATATTTTTCTGTCTTTGAAAATTCATTAAAAAATGGAAATTAACTCTTTTTTAATTCTTCTTTTTTCTATGATTAGATGAAAATGTGTAGAAAATTATAAAAATAAAAATGGGATTTTATTTTTTAGTTTAATATTTTAATAGATTTTTCTTTTAAAGTAGCTTTTAATATGTGTAATTTTGTATCATGATTTTGTAGGAATTGTTTTAGAACCTTCCCTTAGGGTTTTTAATCCATTCTTTTTTGTGCAATTAGATGATGAATCATAGTTCCCCATAGGATTTTTTCTAGATTTTTAGAATTAAATTTTGGTTAGTTTAATTAGGGTAGATGTAGGGCATCCTAATTAGGGTTTAAATTGTGCTTAGGTGAAGAATCCCTTTCTTTGATTGAGTTTTGTCTTGATTTTTTAGGTAGAGGCCTATGTAGATGTTATGAGTAGGTGTTGAAGACCCTTGTGAATAATTGTTAGATTTTTCCCCATTGGTTTAGTATTTTTAGGTATTTTCTGAAGTTGCCTATTGATTTTGTCCCCTCTATGGTTATCTGTTCATCTCTGGGGTTTGTTTTGGGGATTTTGTTGTGGGGCTTGTGTTGCCTTGAGGACTTTGATGGAGAGCATCATGAAGAGAAGATTGAAGATCAAGATTCAGAGACCCAGAGCTTGTCTTGTTCCCTGTCTGTGAGGTTTGAGATCCTGAAGTTTGATGGAAGTTCATGGTACTTTCCTGAGGAAGGCACTATGAATGACTTTCATTCTTTCTTCTCACCTCTTTCTTAAGTATCCAATGATGTCGGAGCCAACTTGTGAGTTTAATTTCTCCTGAGGAGGAATGTAAACTGATCACATGTTGTTGAGCTACATGGGATACAACTCCTAAGTGGAAGCCTCCTAGTACTTTCCTGAGGAAGGTCATAGGGGTCTATTCACTTAGTTCCCTTAGTTTATCTAGGATTTCTTAAGTATCCAATGATGTAGGAGCCAACTTGTGAGTTTAATTTCTCCTGAGGAGGAATGTAAACTGATCACATGTTGTTGAGCCACATGGGATACAATTCCTAAGTGGAAGCCTCCTAGTACTTTCCTGAGGAAGGTCCTATGAGTCTATTCACTTAGTTCCACTAGTTCAGATAGGATTTCCTAAATATCCAGTGATGTTGGAGCCTGCTTGTGAGTTTAATTTCTCCTGAGGAGGAATGTAAACTGATCACAGTGGTTGAGCCACATAGGGTATGACTCCTGAGTATACACCTCCTAGTGCTTTCCTGAGGAAGACACTACGAGTCTGCTTGCTTAGCTCCCTTTCTTTGGTAAGCTTGTTCTGAAGCTTGAAGACTGGGATTGTTTTCTTTTGTTTAGGGCTTTGCTTAGATTTGATTCAGGATTCTGTGATTAGGGTCAGGATTAGAGAGTAGATGATTCTTTCTCAAGTGTGTTTGTTTGCCTGATGGCACTTCCCTTCTTGTATCTGTTCATTGCTTGATAGCATGTTGTTTATTTTCAGTATGATTACTGTTATTTCATGACTGGCTTGAGGTCGAGATGGGCTTGTGGAGGCTGAGGCCCCACACACGTTGCCTCCCTCACTTGCATTGCATGCATTTTACTGTTAAAAGCTGATGCTTTTGTCTGTTTTGGTGTATCATTGACATGATCCCTTAGGACTCTCATTTCCTCTGATGAGGATTTGATGATAGACTTTTAGGTTGAAACCTATGCATGACAACTTCTAGGAGTTCCCTGTTCAAACCTCAACCATAGGATGAATCCATGGCATGATAACAGTAGGACTTGATAGTCTTCCTCCTAGTTGAGCCATTTTTCCCGTAGTTTCCCGAACTACGTTTGCTCTGATCTTTCATACGAGATGAAAGTACGTAGGCATAGGATGCGATATCCTAGCGAGCAACCTTTCCCCCGTAGTTAGCCGAACTACGTTGACTCTGATTTCTCATTCTCTGATGAGAATACGTAGGCATAAAGTGCGACGCTTTGCCGAGTCATTTTTCTTTTCTTTTTCAGCCAGCCTTGATAGGTAGATAGATTAAAACCAACCCGTCCAGGTAAACAAGCAAGCGAGGATCCCGTCGAGTACGACGGACGTGAGGGGTGCTAATACCTTCCCCTTGCGTAACCGACTCCCGAACCCAGACAATGGTTGCGATGACCTTGTCTTACCCTTATTCGTCAGGTTTTTCCGATCGTTTCCTTTCCCGCTCAGAGGGATAAATAACGAAAGGTGGCGACTCTTCTGTCATGCCGGCACCTTATTTTCGCGCAAGCGACACCTCTCACCTGGCTAGAGTGCTAGCGTATGTCCTTTGGACAATATGCGACACATTCGCTCTTACGTCTTAGGACTTAGCGTGTGCGTCCCGATCCGAACCTTTTCTCTCGCATCCTGGCGATTGAGATCTCTTCTCTTTCCCCCGTGAAATCGAGACCGTTTTTCGTAGTTTTCCGAACTACGGTAGCTCTGGTCTCTCATATCTGTTGAGAGTATGTAGGCATAGGATTGCGATGATCCTAGCGAGCACTTTTCCTCTTTTCCTGTAGTTGGCTGAACTACAGTTGCTCTGATTTCTCATACCAGATGAAAATATGTAGGCATAAGATGCGATGTCTTGGTGAGTACACTAACATCTAATTTCTCTTTTCTCTCGCCTCAGTGCGATCGAGACGTTTCCCGCTGACGACTAATATCCCTTTCTCTTTCCCTAACGCAATTGAGGCTAACCCGTAGTTTTAAACCTTTAGGTTCCCGTACCTTTAAACCAATGACGTGCTACGTTCGTTCTACCGCAAACAGGTAACGCCTAAGTCTCCAATCGTCGATCAACATACACCTAACTGCTAGAATGCGTATGCTAGTATCGTTTACCTTTTCTCTCACCCTCGTGTGATCGAGAACACCCTTTCGTCCCGTAGTGAGTCTGAACTACATTTTGCTCTGATTTCTCATGCCAGATGAGAATACGTAGGCACAAGACGCGAAGTCTTGGCGAGCGATTCCCCCCGTAGTTTCCCGAACGACGTTGACTCTGACTTTCCCATTGCACGAGGGAATACGTAGGCGTAGAGCGACGATGCTCTATCGAGTTAGTTCTTTCCGTTTAGCTTTAGCATTCGTAGATATATTGTTTTTCACCCATAGACCAGACAACCAAGTGTTGATCCCGTCGAGTACGACGAACGTGAGGGGTGCTAATACCTTCCCCTTGCGTAACCGACTTCCGAACCCGAGACATGGTTACGATGACTTGTCTTCTCCCATTTTCGTCAGGTTTTTCTGATCGTTTCCTTTCCCTTATTGGGATAAATAGCGAACAGTGACGACTCTTCTGTCATTGTCGGCACCTTTTTTTGCAGTAGCGACATATAGGAAGAAGATTTTAAACATAAAGGCTCAAGATAAAGAAGGAAAGGAGAAATCAAAGGGGAAAACATTCATCAAGATGAATATAGTTTCGCCAAACATTAGAGGAGGTGGAAATAAACCGAAGCGCGGAAGAATTAACCACTTAGTTACTTAAAGTAATATTGACATTTTTCTCATTCAAGAGTCTAAGATCAAGTTAGTATATGACTTTATTACTAGTAGTTTCTAGTACAATGTAGATGTAGTTTGGTCCAATAATAATGCTATTGGTAAATCTGCGGTTTAATTAATATATGGAAGAATGGAAAGGTTAAATCTATTCTTAAGTTCAAAGGAGATGGTTTTCTAGGAGTTAAAGTTGAGTGCAAGGGACGTCTCTATCATATTATTAATGTTTATTCTCCTTATAATCTCAATTTGAAGAGAAAACTCTGGAAGGATTTAGTAGAGTTAAAAAACCAAATACTATATACGATGGGAAGTGAATCATTGGTGGGGATTTTAACTCTAATGTTAGCCATATAGAGAGGAATAATAACCTTGTCACCAGTAGGAGCACTGAGATAAGGGGATTCAAAGCTTTTATAGGGAATTTAAATCTTGTAAACTTTTTAGATGCAATGGATGAAAGCCTGTGTATTATCACATTTGAATTCTAATGAATGGTAGCCTCACCTTAGATTTTGAGATAGAAATAAGTTTAAAGCATGGCGATCCTTTATCACCCTTCCTTTTTATGTTGGTTACAAAAGGTCTTAATGGTTTGATCAGAAAGGCTAATGAAGTAGGAGAGTACAAAGGATTCACAATGTAGGAAAATACATCTTTTTAGATTCTCTAATTTGCAGATAACACGTTGTTGATAGGAAAAACGGTTGGAAGAATATTTTGAATATCAAAATTATATTGAAGGGTTTTGATCTAGTAGGGCCAACCCAACACATGTAGAGGATCTAGAACAATTTAAAATGAATTTATAAATTATCATTTTAAATTCTAATATGCAATTTTTTAAATATATAATCATTGATTAATTGATTATAGTTCATTTAAATTTTCAATTGCTAATAAAAATAATTAATTTGATATTTTTTGAAATATTATTAATTATAAATAATTTTTTATTGATTTTAGTCTAAAATCTTAATTTTCAGTATAACAGTTGTATAAATTATTAACAATATTATTCTATAAAAAGTTAGACATATTTGGAATAAAATTTATAGTAGAATCTGACTCCAATGAAAATAAAATTTATAACTAGATTCACTTTATCTAAATAAAAAAGGTAATACTAATATATATTCTTGAGTATAAGTTGAGAAATTATAGAAAATTTAAAGAATTACATGTAATGCATCAAAATTGATTTTAATTTTAAACCAAAAAACTCACAACAAAAAAAAATCTCATATATTCTCAAAATAATATCTCATATATTAGATTGATAATTTTTAAAAATTATACTACTAAATTCAATTTGTTCAATCATGACATCTAAGTTATGGTGGGAGAGATCAGATTTTTACAACATGTCATAAACCCATTGTTAAAATAACATACCTCAAATTAAATAAAAATTACATAAACAAAGAGAGAAGCAAAGAAATATTTTAAATAAAATAAAATTCCATCATAACTAAAACACACTTCATGCAATCTTCCAACCCTTTTATCACCTGTGATGTGATGTGTTGCATACATGTCCATGCTGCCAATTATTTCCACACACATAGCAAAAATTACATCCGCACCTGAAAACACAAAATAGAATAAGTAATAGTATACACTTTTTTTTTATACATTTTCTTCATAATAGTATTAGTAAGAGAAATAAGTGTATATAATATAATACAGAACCTGCAGAGAATGTGTTCACATCCTCTAGTCCTTTCAACATAGATGTAACATAAGGGACATCTCTGCCATTTTTCTCTTCTGACCAACTCTAAAAATAACCTCTCATTTTCAGCTTCACCAGTTTTCATCTTCACCTGTTTTTTTTTTTAAACCTAGATTATCATATTTTGAGTCCTACCATTTATAGGGATTTAGTTTCCAGGAAGAAGGAGTAAGCATAACAAAATTTCAGGGGATGTATGTGCATATAGTAAAATTAAATAGCAGTTAATTTTTTAGTGTAACGATGCGAGTGCACTAGGGTTGGAAATAGCTATGGTCAGGTCATCAAAGAGTTTTTCTGGAATAAATTGATTTTACACTTTATTTTTAATTGTCTTTTCTTGGAGAAAAAAATTGTTTTTTGCAAGCCAAGGATCTTCTCTATATTTAATGGCTTTTTCTATGCAATAAGTTTTTGAAGAATACAGGTTCCCAAAGACCCATAAGTCAAGTGACCTTCACGGTTCCAACGGCTCATTAGGTTTGTTGTTGTTGTGACAAAGAATTCAATTGGTACACTTTATCAAATCAATGATAAGGTTTGCATGGTACATTATCCGGTTACTATTATAAGAAGGAAAAAAATACTTTATTCTAGGTGACTATTACAAGCAAAAGTTAATTATTACTAAAATTTTAATTCAATTATTTAGAGTTTGATAGATATTGTACGTAGGTGTACACCATATGATGTTAAAAAAAAATTCAATTTCCTTGATGTATCATAAAACAAAAGAGTCATCAAGTAATTTAAAAACAAATTTTATTTTTCTAGGTTTCATATTCTTTGCATCGATTCGACTGTGTTAAAATCACTTTTATTATTATTGCACTTTTCCTTTATAGTTAGGTTTTAAATATTAGTTAAATCTTATACTATTCTAAAAAAAGTTTGTTATAGGAAGTTAGTTAGTTATTTGAGTGTAACTAACTTAGCTCCTATAAGTGTAATTCTCCATGCAATGTAACCGTTAAACAAATAATATTTAATGCACATTGCTTCACTTTCTTCATCTCTTTTGTCTTCTTTTTTTTTTATACATAATTCAAGCTCTATCATTGGAGTTTTTCATGTATTCTTCACAAACTTTTGCTTAATCATGAACATTATTCAGTTTCTCAACAATATGTACCTTATTCTTTTATCTTAAAAGTGGCATTCTCATAATGGTTTGAAGGACCCACTTTCGATTTGGACATTGACAACGATTCAAAAAATTTATCTTCTTTCATTGTTGAAGATTCACTCGTTGAGATCGAAAATACCAACCAAATTCAAGATACTCTATTTAGAGATGAAGTGATGTCTCTAAAGGATAATGAGATCACAACAAATGAAACATGGATGTTTGATGATGAAGTATTTTCAAAAAAATGCAAGAATACTTTTAACCATAACAAAACCTTTAATGAAGATGGATCATCAATAAATGAATATGATGAAGGAATGGAGAGAGCTTTACCGGACTCAAACATGTGTGTTTTTTATCATAATGAGTTGGCAGTTGTTAGCTCACAAATTCGACGCCCATACTAAATTAAAATGTTTGGATGAAATATTAAACTCTTGAAGAAGTATGAAAAATCTTTCAGTGAAGAGACCTTCGAGTAGGCTGAGTTATTTAGATATTCGGGACTTAAAAAATATTTTCAAATATTAAAGATGTCACCTTCGACTGAGGCTGCTGGCCAAGTATTAGTGGAATCTTGAAATTCAAATAAAGGAGGGAGTAGTTATGCTTTCTCATGACTAAACAAGACAAGTGGCGCACATCCAGCAAGTGACTACATGCGACGTGACATTTGTCATGGGATGATCATTTTAGGAGGTTAATGGCAGTTAATTGTATTATTATAAATAGGGGTTCTAGCATTGGAACTCAGTGTGTTGTAATTTACTATTGTACAAGTCACTCCTAAAATTACTCAAAGTATCCGAGTGTAGAGAAACGAGTTCTAGGAGAATGTACGCCATGTAAACACACCATCTTTACGTTTTAATGAAACTTATTTTATTTTGTTTAATCTCAAAGAGTTTATCTTTACTTCCTTGCAATTTACATTTTTCTTGCATTCTGCTTTACTTTGTTTAAATGTTTTAAAGGCTTTTTACTTTGTTTCCTACAAATTCATGTCCTTACATTTCAGTCGAGCCTTACCTTTACATTAACCTTTTCTTCAAAACACTGTCGAAATGTTTAGTTTTAGGTAGTTTTATTTCAAGTAGAATTTAGCACATGTCCTAGGATCAATCTGATCGATCCTGTGAGTCACCAAAGTTAGATTTGAAAGATCAACAGTTGTTTTCCAATTTTCAAGAGAAACAAATTGGCACGTCCAGTGGGACAGTGCTAAAAATTCTTTGAATTTTTGTAAAAGTTTGCGAAAACTACAATTGCTATTGTCTTTGATAAAACTTCGTTACATGTTATTAAGAAGTGGTAAGATAGCCGCTACAAACGAAGAAAGACCAAGAAAAAATTACACTAGGGAAATGGCGACAGATGTTAATCAGCCAAATAACCCAAACCTTCAAGGAGATGACTCTAATCTCCAGCCTAGTAACACCAATCCTCGAGATGTGTCTAGGAGTGATGTGGTTCCACCCTCAGTACGTTCGACATGGGAGCAGATACCGCCTCCTGTTAGACTTGAACTAGTGCCATTAGTGTTGGGATCAGGGTCGACAAGTATAAGGGAATAAATTCAACCAGTGTTAGAATATGTTGGGCCTCAAGCGTCGAATCCCCAAACTCCGCCAGGAGGGACTTCGACGTCTAGACATTTTTTTCCTCCAGGGTTTTCACAACCATTACCAAGAAACCCACCATATGGAATGCCAACAACAATAATGCAAGGCCTCCAGAATGTTCCCCCAATATTCTCCGAGAATGTGATGGCTTCACCATTACAAGGATCAGGGTCTGGGGTAAATGTTGGTCGAAACAGTCAAAGTATAGGTGTGGAGTATTCCATTCATGACCCTAATCTGACCAATACTCCGATAGCTTGTTTGAGGCAGCAAATGGACGAGAGCAACCTGCAAATGGTCCAAACCTTATCCCAAACTAAGGGAGAAATCTTTCAACCCCTGATCCAAAATACTACTCAGACTAATCAACAATTAGTAGTGTAATTAGCGTGGCTGGCAGAATTTATGGGTATGCCAGCCACTGTCAGAAACACAGCTACTGTGGAAAACATTCCACGACAGGACTTAGGGAACCCGCCTGAGGCGAATCTAAAAAATCAAGGGAGGGTCGAACTCCCTAGACTCGAGCCTCTCAGGTTCGAACCACAAAGGGTCCAAGTACCAATTCTGGTAGATAGAGACCCATAAGTAATTATGGTGAATCGAAACTCGAGTCTTAGGATAAAATACTTTCCAAGCTCTCTCACTAAAAATGCTTTCACTTGGTTTACAACCTTACCCCCTAACTCAGTTTGCAATTGGACCCAGTTGGAACGTTTATTTCATGAACAGTTCTATATGGAGCAAACCAATATTAGTTCGAAGGAATTGGCTAGTATAAAACGAAATTTTTCTGAGCCAATAGAAGATTATCTAAATAGGTTTTGACTGCTCAAAGCTAGGTGTTTTACTCAAGTACCTGAACACGAGTTAGTCGAAATGGCCGCTGGTGGCCTCGATTACTCTATTAGGAAGAAACTAGATACCCAGTATCTGAGAGATATGACTCAACTAGTTAACAGGGTTCGACAGCTAGAGCGTCTTAAAGACGAAAAGGTAAAATTTTATAAGAGCAAGAAGGTAGCTTACTTCGAATATAATGAAAATATTGAAGGTGCACGTGATGAGTCATTATACTTCGACGAAAACGAGATAGATGTTGCTGAATTAAAACAGGATCCTCCTTACGCTTGTAAAGTATTAGCTCCCCCAAATGGAGAATGTTTTGTCGAATTTGAAAAGAATGACAAGTTTTCAAAGAAAACATATACTTTCGATATCCCTAAATGTGACAAAATTTTTGATTTGTTAGTTAAGGATGGACAAATGATAGTGCCTGTTGGCGCTAAAATGCCACCTTTAGAACAGAGAAAAAAGAGAGAGTTTTGCAAATACCATAATTTTTTGGGTCATAAAACGTCTCAATGTTTTCTTTTCAGGGATTTGGTTCAGAATGCTATCCAAAAGGGAAGATTGAAGTTTAGAGAGAAAAGCAATAGCTAGATGAAAATTGACACTGATCCACTACAAGTGGCGGATGCCCATTATACTGAGCCCACAGAGGCACATATGATCGAAGTTGCTGATGGCTTTGATTTTTCGATTAACATGGTGGAAATCACTGAGGATTTCGCCAATGAAAATGTGTTGGCCAAGGTCACTATAGGCTTTGAGCATAATACCCTAAAAACACTCATGAATGAGGCTGCTGAAGGTCTCGACAAGATTGTTGATGATTCAAGTAAGGGGGACACTAAAGGCTCCAACCTGATGCTGGTAACCAAAGAAGCTGCAGATGGTTTTATTAGGATGGATAAGGCTGCTGAAGGCCTTGATTCGGACCTCCGCAGGCTGAACCTGAATAATGACGTTGACATGGATGTGAATATGGTTGAAATAACACAACACGAGAACATGGAAAACGACGAATTAAGTTTCTAAGAGGAACACAACAAAATGGCCTATCTAAGACATGAGGAGACCATCGTCGAATTCCTCCATCATTTCCAAAAGAAAGGGTCTGGTGTCATGCTGTACCCCAGATGTAGTGCAATCTTCGATCAGAAGGCTGCCCAGAAGCTCGAGGGGATGCGAAAGACGAAACAAAAATGGGAGAGGCCTAACTTTGGTCCTCGAAGTAGTGATCCAAGAAAGTCTGAGCCTAACACTAGAACGCCCAGGGTAAGGCCTACTATCTTTAAGCCATTTGCCGAGATTTCTAACGGCAAGTGGGTCAGACCTAATGAGGACAGACAAAAGGGACATAAAAAAATGGAAGAATTTCAAAGTCAATCGAGGTTCATCTATCACCTATCGAAAGGAGTTCCAATCCTCTAAAACTGCACATGTATCTGAGAATTATAAAGGGAAAAACCCAATGTCACAATCCCAGTGGAGAAGGGACCAAAGAAGAATGGAGGCCTCATCAAAGAATCAGGGAGAATCCAGCACTACTATGTTGTACCCCAAAATTTGACCAACCCTTTTTCTTGTTTGACTTATGTTTCATTGCATTTTAGCATCTTGCATTTGCATAGCATTATTCTTACAGGGGATCAAGATTGTGTGTGTGCCATCCAAGAAGAGAGTCTTATTGGCTTCGAGGTCAAGCAAAGGCATTGATAGAGGTCATTAAGTGTGTGATATCATTTTGAAGTTGTCAGAGCTCTTTGAGAGGAGAGGTGTGCTATAACTCCTTGGCTGAGAATCACCAGAGGATTTTGTTAAGAGATCATGAGGTCTGATCATTGGTTTAAGCATGGGATAGAGGTTTGTTGAGTACCTTAGAGGCTATTATGGAGTGAAAATGGTCATTCCATTCATCTGCAAAGATCCTAGACCAAAAAAAACATGAAATTAGGGTTTCACATATAATCAGTCTAGACTTGTTTCTTGGATCAAAACTTGTTTCCATGATCCTTCATATGTCCCAAGGTGTCTAGAAAGATTGATCATCAATTTCGACCAGAAGAGCTTCAATTGGTCAGTCAATTGCAAATCAAGAAATTTGGGGAAAAAGTCAATTTTGCAGAGAAAAAGTCAACTCCTGAGTTTTTAAGGTCAAAATCATATTCCTCAACTTTTCAAGGCATGAACCATATGACATTTTGGCATGTTTTTACCTTCAGTCTTGCAGCATTATCCCACTCTTATTCCATGCGCATAAGATGACAAATTATGCACCCCAAACATTGCCAAAGTGAGGCCAACAAACATTGTACCAACTCATGTACCCTTTGGAAATTCTTGCCCAAAGAAGGAAAGGGAAAACAACCACAAGCCTGACCATCTTTGCTCCTCTGATTTATCCTCCCACTCAAGCAAAACAGCCACAAAGGCAAGGCACTCGTGTGTGATCCATCCCACACCATTGAATTCAAACTTTCATTTTGATTGCAGCATCTGCCCCCTTCATTTTTCACCACCGTAAAACCTTCCATTTTCATTTTTACCTCATATATAAGTTAAAGAGAGAAACCCTAGAGGAGGGAGCCACCATTTTTTGAGCCAAAATCAGAAGTTGATATTTCTTGCTCTCTCTGGTTTTTCCTTCGAAACTCACTCCATATTGAGCCATTTAACAAGATTCTTCTCAAACCATCATCACCACAACATCCTCTTCCATCTGTTTGCAAAATAAATTGGTTGTATGCACATTGATCCTCAACTACTCAAATTTGTTTGGAAGGATTAAGGAGCTTTCAAAGCCATCTAAGCACACCTTCATCTCCCTCAAGTCACAAGGATTTGTTCTGCACTTTTGGTGAAGCTTTAGCATGCATAGAAGAGGCAGTGGACCATTCTCCACTAGGTACTTTCTCCAACTTTTACTCATCATTCTAGGCACAATCTAGGGGCATACTGATAACATCTTGTTGCACCTCAAAATTTTCCCAACATCTTTTACTTGGTTTATGTTTCATTGCATTATCATTTGCATAGCTATATCATTTGCATATCATAATATCATTCATCCAACAGGGGATCAAGTGTGTTTTTGTCAAGAGAAGCCTAGCAATAGGTCTTAGCCAAGCTTGAGAAGTCATCCAAATCATCAGGAAGTGGTTTGAGGCCTTAAGAGGTTTGAATGCCTCCATGTGGATTTTCTCCTAACTTGAGGATCAGCTGAGGACCATCAATGGGATGTGAAGCATAATGTGTGAATATGAGATGTGTATAGAGCTCATGGAGTTCCTAGAGAGCCATGTTGGATCTAAATCAAGTCATTGTGTCAAATGCAAGAGCCACAGTTGAAGTGCAGACAATTAGGGTTTCATCTGGATCAACCCTAGGTCAATTGTGCA
This sequence comes from Lathyrus sativus, assembly GCA_963859935.3. Lineage (NCBI taxonomy): Eukaryota > Viridiplantae > Streptophyta > Magnoliopsida > Fabales > Fabaceae > Lathyrus > Lathyrus sativus. The sequence continues at coordinate 345,944,686 of OZ012739.1, forward strand.
ATTGAAAAGCATTCAAGCCTACTTTGAGATCATGGAGTTCATGGAATGATGTGATAAGACATTTGTGGTGTTGTGCCAAGATCAAATCAAGAAGAATCAAGAGTGCGGGAAGTTGCTAAATTAGGGTTTCAGTGCAATATACCCTATTTAGTGCCTAACTTCAAGGCCACATAAGTCAGTACAAGTTTCAAATGGATCTTTGGCCAGCATGAAACTTGTAGATCATCTCAATACCTTTAATTGGAGTACTATAAGTCCTCAAGGGGATTTGTAGAACTCAAGTTAGGGCCCAGACAAGTTACAGGTCCTCAGATGCTTCTGAAATTTGTCTGTGAAAATCATCTGACTTCAAAGCTATTTTTTACTTAGAAGGAGGTTTCACCTGAACTTTTGGTCAATATGAAAGTTGTTCCTCATGATCTTAGATTTCTAAATTGTACTAGAAGTCCCCCATATGATTTGTAGAACTCAAGTTATGAGGTTTACAAGTCAGGGGTATTTTGGGAAAGTGAGATTATAGGTCATTTTCAATCATGGGTCCATATCTCCAACTTGCACTTGTCAAATGCAATTTTGTTCAACATGAAACCTGCTTAAAATGATGTTTTGAGTGCAACCAAGTGGTCATGAGAGTTTGGTGTGGCTCATATCAAAAAGTCATTTGAAATGGCTTGAAAATGAAGGAAATTCAAATATGGAAAGGAGGGAAATTTGACTTTTTGTGCTAGATGCCTCAAACCAAGAAAATGAGTACATTTTCTGATTGTAAATCACATTTCAAACACTTTGGTTTTAACAGAATTTTGAGTTTAGTTCAAATTTTGAGAGTTGTCATGTGGTTGCTTCACTTGTAAGTAACATTGCAAAATCAATGCACAAGGCAATTCAGGCCATTCTATCAATCCAAATTCACTCCAAATGCAATTTGCAAGGTGTTAGAACCTTCTAGAACAAGAAACTAGCTTGTATGGCACGACTGGTGTATGAACTTGCAAGCAAAAATCAGAAAATTGGATACACGGATTTGGGCTTCAAACACATTGCAAAAGCCCATGAAACTCTTCTATATATTCATTAGAGCAAGTTCAGATCAAGGGTGAGCTTCATTTCGCGCCAGAACCAGAGAGAGCATTTGAAATTTCACAACTGCAACTGCAAATCGAATTCTGAGTTTGGAGCCAATTCAAGCCAAATTGAAGTGTGCAATCTCTTCCTTGTGGATCATTGAAGCTATCTGGAGCATTTGGAAGCAAGCCACGAGCTCTAAGGACCTCTGTTTCAAGATCTATACTAGGTTAGTATCTCTCAAAATTCAGCATGATTTAGCATGATTCAGTTAGCTTTAGACTTGTGGTTAGGATCTAGACATGACATAGATCGTTTTAGGCTTGATTTGGACTCATTTGATGATGATTGAATATGACATGCCATGACTGTTTGGACTTGAATCTCTTGATTCATAAGGTTTTAATGCTAGTTGTTTAGATCAGGTTGATGTACGCAACGAGATGAAGAGATCTATACCATTAGTTTTAAGTTTAGTGAGAGTTGTTGATGATGCTATTTCTGAAATTTGGATCGTGTTTGATTATGTGTTGAGAATTAGAGCATTTTGATGATAGATCTGGAATGTACGTGAAATTCTGAGCAAAATTGGTATATAGTCTGTTATTTCTGGTGATCTGAACCTGGACCTTCGCCGGAGAAGACAACCGGAGTCTCCTCCGGCCATCACCAACCACCACTCTGTTTCTCACTCAGGCGAGTTGGATTTGTGAAGAAGATAATGTGAGAGCCGTTAGATCAGCCTCGGACCATTGACTGACCACCAGATCGTGTGGCTGAGACTTATTATTTTGTTGACTCCAGATTAATTCAAAACACTGTCGTTTCATTAAATTGCATGGCATCACCAGCGCGCTTGGATGGATTGACCAGTTGACTGATCCTATGACTCTCATTATTTTGCAGCTTTAATTCAATTTTTATTTCATTTTCTTTATTTTAATTGCTTTGTTTGTTCCAAAAATCATATAAATTTCAATTTTGATCACAAAATTATTTTAAAAATATCCTCATGATCCTTATGGAATTTATGATTTTCTGGAATTAACAAAATACAATTTCATGCATTTTTTCAATTTAATATGATTTTTCACATTTTATTTTGTTCTTTAATTTTGCATATTTGACCATCTGTTTTGTTGAATTTTGTTCTTCCAATTGGTGATGAGTTTGGCTTTGATTTTTTAGTATGTTTTAGGGTAGATATTCATGTTCCCTTAGAATTTTTGGTGGATTTTTATAACAACATTAGGTTCTGTTTTAGGTGTTGAGATTAGAACCTTCCCAAACTTGTGGATCCCTTGACCTATCTCAATGTAGGAATTGTTTAGATAATTTAGAAGTTGATTTAGGCTTCAATCCTTTTACCCTAGGTTTTTAAAACATGTATGTTCCCCTAGGAAATTAATTAGAATTTTACAACTTGGTTTTGTATTTTAGTTGTATTTTGCAAGTTGCTTCTATTTGTGGTTTCCTCTCTTGAGTGCTTTGGATTGTTTGGTTTGGTTGGTTGCTTTGGAGTGGGTTTAAGCTTGAGTTCTTTTTGGTGGAGCCTCTAGATTCATTGAAGATGCTTGGGATTGAAGATTTAAGATTGGAGTTGAAGGCTTTTCCTCTTGTGGAGTTTTTTTTTAGGAGCTTAGGAAATTAGGGTTTTAGGAAGTGCCTTAGACCTAGTTTTGATTCTTTCTTCAAACATAGAGTGCATTGTTTGCCTCTATTCCATCCAAGGACATAAATTCCTCCTTGGTAAGCTCCATCTCTCCTTAGGAGGGATTAGGGGTATGCCCAAGTGAGTATAACTTTGAGGATACCTTTCATTTGCAATGTTGAGTTCTTAGTGATTTCCTTTGGTTGTCATTAAGTTTCTTAACATTATAACTTGATCTTGATGTTTAATCCTCATCTTGGAGTGTACTTGTTGGAGCTTGAAGATTGATGAAGCTTGAAGATAGAAGCTTGCTTGAGGATGAAGCCTTTGCTGCCAACTTTGCTGTCTATCCAACTTTGCTGTTTAGAGTTGTTGTTGTTGTTTGCTGTAGGAGTTTGGTGCTGCTGCTTGGGCTGCCTCCTCTGTATCTTTTGTTTTTCTCTGTATTATTTGTTGGCTTGTGTTACTTGCCCCATAGGTTTGAAGTGAATTTTATTCACTTTTCCTGTTGTTTTCTCTAGGCTTGAGGTGGAGCTTGTCTCCTCTTGCCTATTGTCTTCTCCCTTGCCTCTCTTATATTGTTGCATAGCATGCATGTTTACTGTTTACTATTTACTGTTTGTTTTCCTTTGTTGTTTATCCCCTAGGATCTATGATTTCCTCTGTGCAAGAGGGAATTATGACAGACATTAGGTGTTGACCCATGCATGATAACATTAGGTTAGTTTCCCTTTCAACCATAGGCTTTTTAGAGCATCTTTCTCTTCTCATCTCAAAACAATTCAAAAACACAGTAATAAGGATAACGCGTGTTGTACGTTACGAGCCTTAAGCTATTTGAGAAAAGGTTGCTGGAGGGTCACTCTTCAGTAATCTGGCTGCTTAGTATGGTACCCTTAGGGTGACATGCGACGTAGTCACTCTCAGATCACAAGTCTTTCGTAAAAAACTGAAAACAAATTTCAAATGTCATTTTTGTCCTCTTGGACCCTTAATCAGGAAAACCCTTTTCAGAAGGAGATAAAAACTGTCAAACAAGCTTGTGTCCTCCGTAGCCCGAACTACGTTTGCTTTGATCTTTCATGTTGTATGAAAGTACGTAGGCATAGGATGCGATATCCTAGCGAGCAACCTTCCCCCATAACTCGTAGTTAGGCAAACTACGTTGACTCTGATTTCTCGTTCCAGACGGGAATACGTAGGCATAAAGTATGATACTTTGCCGAGTCATTTTCTTTTCTTTTTAACCCAGACCTGTAGAGTGGATAGAATAACACACCCTTAGATAGAAAACAAGCATGGATCCCATCGAGTACGACAGACGTGAGGGGTGCTAATACCTTCCCCTTGCGTAACCGACTCTCAAATCCAGGATTTGGTTGCGATGACCATTCCTTTCCCTCTTTGCATTAGGTTTTCTCTGAGCGTTTCCTTTCCCTCTTTTGGGATAAATAACGCACGGTGGCGACTCTTCTGTCATAGCCGGCGCCGATTTTCGCAGTAGCGACAGTTGGCGACTCTGCTGGGGACACTGGCGGTTCCCTATGCGAGTCAATCCTAGCGCTTGTTTTCCCGTCTGGGGTTTTGTATGTATTTACCTTTCTGCCTTTAATTTCAGTACTCTATTATTGTTGTTGTGTTGGGAAGAGGGTTAGATTGAGAGATAATCCGTACCTGGGCTTGAGTTTGCACATAGACTTAGAAGTAGAGAGTAGTGGTTAGCCTGCTTGCTTAGCTCGCACCAGCTAGCCGCGAAATCTGCGCTTGGACGAGATTCTCTTTGATGCTTCTTGCCTGGCCCTTAGGGCTCGACAAATTGTCTGACCCGAGGATTGTCGACTCTGGGGACCTATCAATTGGGATTCAGCTAAGTGAGGCCGCTTCAAGGGATGATGATGCCATACCTTCTGGGTATCGTATCATCGCTCTTGAAAGTCTGTGACGTTGAACCCGCATAGGATGCCGTACCTCGTCTGCGAGTTAAGTACATACCTGTGAGGGGTAGGAAGGTCTATTTGCAGGAAACCTTTGACCTCAGAGTACCTGGTTTATCTCTGTCAGTGAGATGTGGTTACAGGGTTCTTTTGAGTGGTTGGTTTGGTTTGAGGCGAAGATTTGATGGTTCTCAGGCTTCAGTACAGAGTAACACAGTTCATCAGCATTGCACTTGATCTCCTGTTTGCATATGCATGTGCATTTTCATGTTTGCATTTCATTAACGTGTATTTATGTTGCAGGTGTGATCATTCCCCTCTGATTCTAGTGTATCTTCTAGCCAGACATGGAGTCCATGAAGAGGACAGTTGCTTACCGGTTGCATTCGCCAGATATCAGTTCCTTGCTGGGATTAGTTGCTCTAGCAGATGAGAGAGTGAGGGCTGAGTTCAGAGTATCTTATGGGAGATTGCTTAGTTTGTTGTACAGACCTTCAGCATTTGAGACAACTGGGGTGTATACTTTGATGCAGTTTTATGAGCCTCAGCTGAGATGCTTCCTGTTCCCCGACTATATTCTGGCACCCAATTTGGAGGAGTATTCTGCTATGTTGGGAGTTCCTGTGTTAGACCAGATGCCCTTTATACATGTTGATGCTGAGCCTGAGTTGGCTACACTTGCTGAGATTGACAGTTTAGACGCTTCTGAGTTCCCTGGAGGGTTGGTCAAGCTGAACGAAGCCTATGGTTTTCACCTGTCTGTCCTGGTTGAGAAGGCTACACAGTGCGCGAAGAGCGGATGTTGGGTTGCCTTCAATGCCATTTTAGTTGTCTGCATCTATGGGATTGTCTTGTTTCCCAATGTGCCAGATTTTGTTGACTCAGATGCCTTCTTGATTCTTGCCTCGAAGAATCCAGTTCCTACTCTCTTGGGCGATGTTTATCATTCTATTCACTATAAGAATGAGAAACATTGTGGCAAGAATGTTTCTTGCTGTCTTCCTCTTTTGTACAGGTGGTTCCAGGGACATCTTCCGAAGACATGGCCTTTTGTTGATGCTGTTGATACTTTGGATTGGTCTTCCGGTTGACGGGGCTGTCTGCTGAGAACATCGTTTGGTTTGATCGGAGTATGCTTGGTGTTGCACCCTAAAATTTGACCAACCGGGTCTCGCATTTGGTCTTATGTTTCGACGCATAACCGCATTCGCATCTGCATATCGCATACAGTGCATTTTTCATTTGTTTTGATTTTATCAGGGATCACAGCTCTCGTCTCGTGTTTCAGGTGTTTTTAATCAGTTCAGATAGATAGAATCGATTTTTGGGATATTTCGGTGCCCGTTTATTTTTACCGATTATTTTTGTGTCGTTCGGTGCTTATTTTGTTCCCTCGGGAATTATCGTGATTTTTCTGGATTTTATTGGCATTTTTTTAGGGTTTAAATAGATTTTTAAATCATTTTTAGGTTTAATAGGTTTTTTTAATAGTTTTAATTCTTTTTTTAAATAGATTTTAATTCTTTTAGGGTTTAATAGATTTTAGATAAATAATATAGATTTTTAGAATATTAATTGATTTTTTGAATAGTTTCTTTTAAATAGTATAGAATTTAATAGATTTTAAATAGTTTTAATATGTTTTAATTCATTTTTTAGATAATATAGAGTTAAATAGATTTTATTTTTTTAATAGAATAATATAGTTTTATTAGAATTTTATTAGTGGATTTATTAGAGTTGTAATTAGAGTTTAATTAGATTAGTGTTCAGATTTAATTAGTTAGATTAATTTGAGTGTTAATAGTTAATTAGGATTAGATGTTTAATATTGTTTTTTTTCAGTTTTTTTTGGTTTTTGTCTGCATTTTCGCATTGGGCTTTATCCACCAATTTCGCAGGCCCAGGTATTGAAATTGTCCAAAAAAGTTCAGAAAGAGTCCAATTCGTTCCAGAATGGTCCAGCATTTTCCAGCATGTGCCAGAAAGATCCAGAAGCTTCCGAAATTCTCAGCTTTAAATACCAGCCAGTACACGTGTAATAACGAGGATGGCCCCACGCGTTTCACCCACATGCACGCCACCTCCCATTCAGCTCTTCCCTCTCCCAAGACACGTGGTCACCATGCACCACACCATTTCCCTCCACTCTGCCACATTTCCCCACACGTGGAGGGCATGCAGCCCTTGCCTCCACTAGCTCCCCCACGTGGCTCCACCACAGCCTCCCACCGGAAATCTTCACCGACCGGCCTGCATGGCCGGCGGCCACCGCTCCCTCACCGGAAACCCACCAAATCCCCAGAATCCGGTCTTCATCTTCATCCTCCCTCAACTTCATCTCCCGATCAAACCCTAGCCACCACCAAATTCCAGATTCCGGCCAACCATCTTCATACCTCCACCGCGCCTCAACCCAGAAATTTTCAGGAATCTCTAACCTCCATCTCCTCCCATCTTCATCACCTAAAAACCAGAGATTCCCAGAAATCAAGAATCTTCATCGTCTTTCCAAGCAACAACACGCACTCGTTCCAGATCCTCAAGAAGCATCTCCAGAAATTCATCAGAGCGATGAATATTCATCATCATCGTTCGTCCGGTGTCCATCAGATTCATCTCCCAATTTCCAGAACGTACTCGCAATAACCACATTCATCATTATCGCAATCTTCCCAGCAACTGCTTCATCATTATCATCACGTTCCAGAACGGATCTCCAAGAAGAATGTTCATCAGCGAAGAACACTCGTTCTTTTTTCCAGATCTGCGTGCAAGAACTCCTCCAACAATCTTCGTCGTTTTCCCAGATCTTCCATCAATACCATCAACAAACGAAGCTTCAAGCACCGATCGAACTACATCTCTTCATCAAACCACCAGCAACGTTAAGATTCACCTCCAATCTTCAGATCTTCTAGTACGATAAACCATCCTCGATTCTTGATTGTTGGATACCAATATCATCTGGTTTGATTTGGGGGACGAAGGTTGAAGTGGATTGAGGAGGGGAAGTTAGGACTGAGGGAGAATCAGAGGAAACGAGAGAGGATGAGGGAGTCTGAGGAGGGTTGACGGCGGCGCCACGAGCAAGGGAGAAGGAGGAGGAACATTCTAGGGTTTCAGAAACTGAGAATGGAGAGAAGGAAGGAGAGGAAGAGATTGGGCTTAGCCAGGCCCAATTCCATTTTTTTTGATACACGCACCTCACGTTTTTTTCTGAGGAGAGTGGGCTGGGACCTATTTCTCCATACACCCCCAGTTCGCTCATACCCCCCCCCTATTGTTTTTTTCTGAAATCTTTATTGGGCTGGGCCCTCATTGTTTTTATTATTTCTTTTTGTTAGTCCCCCTGTAACAGCACACCCCCATCCCTTTTATTTTCTTGTTTAGTTTTATAATAAAAGAAAAAGAATGTTAGAAAAAAAGAGAATTGTTGGAAAAAAAGAAAAAAGAATATAGAAAAAAAAAAGAAATAAAGAAAAGTGAAAAAGAAATATATTTGAGAAATAGAAAAACAATAGAAAAGAATATTTGAAAAAGATTTTGAAAAGAAAATAGAAAAAGAAATATAGAGAAAAATACATAGAAAAATATGGAGAAAAATATTGTGAAAAAATAGAGAAAAATATTTTGAGAAAAGGGAAAAATATGTTGAAAAGAAAAGAAGAAAAAGGAAAAAATATTAAAGTGTCGATTTAATATTTTTAGAGTTCATTTTCTTTTAGGATACATTTTCATGGAATTATTTTCTTTTTAGAGATAGAATTAGAAGCCCATTTGTTAGGGGGCTATTTTTCATTCGATTTTTCAGGATAGAATAGGATAGCGTTTCCTAGGAGATGATTTTTCAAGTATTTGCTCAGTTGTAACCATTTTTTTCAGAAGATTAATAAAACGAGATTTGAGCTGTGGTCCCGAAGTAGCCGAACTACAGCTGCTCTGATTTCTCGTACCAGACGAGAATATGTAGGCATAGGATGCGATGTCCTAGCGAGCACACTAACGACTGACTTTGTTGTTCTCTCGCGGCTGTGTGATCGAGACTTTCCCGCTGACGACTAATTGATTACCCTTTTTTTCTCTCTTGCCCGAGTGCATTTGAGACCAAGCCATAGTTTTGCCCATAGGTTCCCGACCCTGTGAAACCAGTTGTTTTTCTCACTGCTGTGTGAGAATGTTTGTTTAGCCGTAGTTAGTCTGAACTACGTAAAGCTCTGATCTTCCATCCAGTGGAAGTACGTAGGCACAAGACGCGAGGTCTTGGCGAGCCAATTTTCCCCGTAGTCCCGAACTACGTTGACTCTGACTTTCTCTCTTGAGAATACGTAGGCATAGAGTGTGACGCTCTATCGAGTCAATTCCCTTCCGTTTAGATTTAGCAGCCATAGATAGATTGTTTTGCATCCAGTAGACAACCCAAGCAAGCGTGGATCCCGTCGAGTACGACGGACGTGAGGGGTGCTAATACCTTCCCCTTGCGTAACTGACTCCCGAACCCAGGCTATGGTTGCGATGACCATACCTTTTCCCCGTTTTTTGCGAGGTTTACTTCGAGCGTTTCCTTTCCCGCTCCGAGGGATAAATAACGCACGGTGGCGACTCTTCTGTCAGTCGGCGCCGATTTTCGCAGTAGCGACACTTGGCACTGATATTATATATAGTTGCAGTGGCTTTCCGAATGTCCCTTTGATTGGACGGAAAGGCTGTATCAACTATAACCCTTCTTTGCTGGTGAGACAGTTTGGTTATGCCTTGAGAGATGCTCCTATTGAGGTTGAGATACAGAAATCTCTGTATCTCACGAGCTTATTAGACGAGGCTGTTTTGATCAGGTTGAGACATGCATGGGCTAACATCCATAGGAGAGGGAAAGCTTTGCTAGGTGTTAGCTCCCAAATTCGACACTGCCTTGGGTTGCTAAACATTAAGACATAATTAATGTCTAAGTAAAATGAAGCAAAGAGGTTTCGACAGCCTCTAAGGAATCTTCTAAGCTAAACGGTTGAAATAACTTAGAAAAATTAAGAAACCTAAAGTTATGAGCATTTCGACCGTGTCAGAGGTAGTTCGACCGAAATTCTGCAGGAGGATTGCTACGTCGTTTTGAAATTCAAAATTTGGAGGGAGCGGTTCTGTTCATAAGACACGTGGCGAGTTCTAGAGCAGGAAGTTACATGCAATTGACACTTGTTAGATCGAGGAGATACTAGGAAGTTATTAGCAGTTAATTATTGCATTATAAATAGGATTTGTTAGACAGATTTCTGTGTGTTTTACCATTTGTACAAAGTAACTCCAATCAAATTTACTCAAAGTACCCGAGTGTGAGAAAAGAGTATTTTCACGGAGAATGTACGTTATGTAAAATCACCAACTTTTCAATAAAGTCTTTTACAATTTCAGCAACATTTACATTTCCTCTGTCGAACCACTTGTGCAAGTGTTACCTTTTTTCCTTTACCTTTCCTGCATCCTTTACTCCAATTCCTCTTTTCCTTTAAACTTTTTACCTTCTCCGATCAGCCTTTTACAAATCTTTTACAGCATTTCTTTAAGTTTATGCACTTTAAAATACCCAGTCGAAGTCTTTTTCATTACAAGCACATTTACCAATTCGTTATTACAAGTACTTTAAATCTAATTCTAAACGAAGAATACTTTAGCACATGTCCTAGGATCAATCTGATCGATCCTGTGAGTCACCAAAGTCAAATTTGGAAGATCAGCGGTTGTTTTCCGATTTTCAAGGGAAACAAAATGGCACGCCCAGTGGGACAGTGCTAAATATCCCCGCAATTTAGAATTAAAAGATTCTCATTTACAAGTCTTAATAATCTTCGTAGAAAGTACATTATATGTTACTAAGAAGTGGTAGAATTACCGCTGCTAATGAAGAAAGACGAACAATCCTTAGGAATATGGCGACAGAAACGAACCAGCCAAACAATCCTAACCCACAAGTCGAAGGTTCTGGCGAAGGAACCAGTAACAACATGGTCCCACTGCCTATACCATCGACAGGAGAGCAAGTAGCGCCTCCCATAAGGTCAGAACAAACCTTCGCCCCAGTAGGATCTGGGACAACGATAGTTAGGCCTTACACACAACCCGTATTGGAGTATATTGGGCCACCAGTGTCGAATCCCCAAACTCCAATAGCAGGACCATCAGTGTCAAGGCAGTTTTCCCCTTTTGGTCTTTCGCAGTTGCCAAGGAATCCCCCGTATGGGATGCCAACGACTGTAATGTAGGGGCTGCAAAATGCGCCCCCAATATTTTCTGAAAACACAATGGCGTCACCTTTGCAAGGATCAGGACCTGGTTCAAACATTGGTCGAAACCCTCAGAGTTTAAGTCTAGGATATTCGACTGAAGGTCCCAATCTAACCAATACGTCCGTTGCCTGTTTGAGGCAGCAGATGGATGAGAGTAACTTACAGATGGTTCAAACCCTCTCCCATACTATGAGTGAGATCTTTCAGCCATTAATTCGAGACACAACTCACGCAACCAACAACTGGCGACACAGTTAACACGCTTGACTGAATTTATAGGGGTACCTCCGTTAGAAAGGAACCAAGCCCCTATGGAGAATACTCCACAACAAATTCCAAGAGTGGCGCCAGAAGCCAATTTAGAGAACCAAGGAGGAATAGACCCTTATGTTGTCGAAACTCCCAAAGTCCGGATCGAGGGAAACCCAGAAATAGTTATGGTGAATCTAAACCAGGATGCAGACAATATGGTCCAGCAAGTACGACGCAACAACCTCGCGGTCAAAAACAACTTGGCTACGATGGTAGAAAGAATCATGACTCGAAATGGCCTAAACACTAGGTTTACTAGGCCAAATTATACTTCACCAATAGTCGACTACATCCTTCGAGCAGAATTACCCCCTAGGACCAAGGTGCCTAAGTTCACTAAGTTTTCAGGGGACACGACGGAGTCCACCGTCGAACACGTAGCACGCTACATAATTGAGGCTGGGGAGATAGCCAATGACGAAAGCCTTAGGATAAAATACTTCCCAAGTTCTCTTACAAAGAACGCCTTCACGTGGTTTACCACTTTACCACCAAGTACAATATGTAACTGGACGCAGTTAGAATGACTCTTCCATGAACAGTTTTACATGGGCCAGACGAAGATTAGTTTGAAAGAGTTGGCCAGTGTAAAGCGTAAGTTTTCAGAGCCAATCGAAGAATACCTCAATAGGTTTTGACTACTTAAGGCAAGGTATTTTACACAGGTCCCTGAACATGAGTTGGTCGAAATGGCAGCAGGAGGTTTAGATTACTCTATTAGGAAGAAATTAGATACGCAGTATCTAAGAGATATGGCCCAATTGGCCGACAGAGTCCGACAGCTAGAAAGGCTGAAAGACGAAAAGGCGAGATTTAACAAAGGCAAGAAAGTAGCTTTTGCCGAACTCAACGAAAGTAGCGAAGGGGCTTGCAAAGAGTCCCCCTACTTCGAGGAGAACGAAGTCGATCTTGCTGAATTAAAATAGGGTCCCCCATATTCTTGTCGAGTACTAGCCCCTCCTCAAGGAAAGGGCTTTGTCGAATCAGAAAAGAACGACAGGTTCCCTAAGAAAACTTACACCTTTGACATCAGAAATGTGATGAAATCTTCGATTTGCTAGTAAAAGATGGGCAGATGATAGTGTCGCCTGGTGCTAAAACACCGCCCTTAGAGCAGCGAAAAAAGAGAGGTTTTTGTAAGTACCATAATTTTCTAGGTCATAAAACATCTCAATGTTTTCTTTTCAGGGATCTCGTCCAGAATGCGATACAGGAGGGACGCTTGAAGTTTGGAGATAAGGCAAAGGGCCAGATGAAGGTGGATGCTGATCCGCTGCAATTGGCTGATGCTCTTTATGCTGAACCTATGGAAGCAAACATGATAGATGCTACTGAGGGCATCGAGTTTTCTGTTAACATGATGGAGGTCACTGAGGACCTCATTTCAGCACCAGTGATGGCGAAATTCGTCATGGGTTTCGGTTTGGACGATGCAGCAGTCACAGTCAAGGAGAATACTGGTCGAAACGATAATGATTCATGTCTAAGGGTTCAAAGTCATCCAAGTTACGCCATGGTAACCAAGGAAATAGCTGACCATTTCGTCAGAATGGACCAGGCCACTGAGGGCTTGGAAAGAATGGAGCTGGCTGGGACGGTCGAAGTTAATATGGTCGACATTAACCCATCGGAGACCATGGAAGAGAAAGAATCAAAACACCATGAGGGATGTAGCAGGTTAGCATACCCAGAGACAGAAGAGTCAATCGTTGGTTTTTTACATTGGTGCAAAGACAATGGATCGAGCGTGATGATGTGCCCCAAGTGCAGCGCCATTTTCGATAGAAAAGCAGCAGAGAAGTTAGAGGGAGAACGTCGACTTAGACTGAACATAGGTGGCCATGGTTTTGATCAACGAAAGAGCTACCACAGGAGGACAGAAGACAAACGATCTGAACCTCGAATCAGGCCACCAAGTGCTAGGCCCGCCAGTTTCAAACCTGTTGTCGATTCCGCTGATGGAAAGTGGAGGAAGCCTAATGAAGAGAGGGTGCAAGGGTAGCAAAGGTGGAAGAACTTTGAAGTGAATCGAGGATCTTCAGTATCCTACAACAAGGAGTATCAATCCTCAAAAACAGCGCACGTATCTGAAAACTATAAAGGTAAGAATCATATGACTAGATCTCAATGGAGGAGAGAGCAAAGAAGAAGAAAGGCTCTCAGAAAAGAGATGGAGAAAAATCAGTCAAAGAATAGTTCAAACCCCCCCGGAAAAGAAGGACAGCAGTCGAAGATAGCTGAAAAGTTACCAATTGGGCGAAGGTTGTTTTCGCCTAAACAAGACAGACCAATGGAAGGGGACGAAGACATGACAAATAACTTTGACTCCGACTCCAATGACTTTTTGAACCTGGTGGTCAACGTGGTGTCGGTGATGCCCCGGAAGTTCGATAGGGTTTTAGAGGTCGAAGAACCAAGCGCAGACGCTGAATGGGAAATGGCAGCACATAAACCTGTATGTTATTACGTGATGAACAACGGCTGTGTCGAAGAGCAAAACGCTTTCTTCGAATGGCCCACTGAAGAAATGAGGACCCACCTGAAACCGTTGTATATTACTGCAAAAGTGGAGAACATCCCCATCAACAAAATACTGGTGGGTTGTGACGCTACGGTAAACCTGATGCCACATTCTTTGCTGACCAAAATAGGAAAGCATGACGCTGATACAAAGCCACACAATATGGTTTTTTCGAATTATGAAGGAAAAGTAGGAACCACCAGGGGTGTGATTCAGGTGGACGTAACCGTCGGAATAATTACAAGACCAACGGTATTCATGGTGGTCGAAACCACGACCAACTACAATTTATTGCTTGGCCGAGAATGGATACATGGCATTGGAGTAGTGCCATCATCGATGCATCAAAGGATTGCCATCTGGAGGCCAGATGGCATAGTTGAAAATATTGAAGCTGATCAAGGATACTTCAGGGTGCCAAGAAGGCAAGTAGATCAGTTCCAATTCGACAAGCACTTGGCCAGCATAGGCCCTTGTGCTCCAGTGGACTTTGAGTTCACACCAAATGACGAGGTGTACTACTCACTATACCTCCACCCTGTCGACGGATTTCGTTGGAATAGGGAAATACCTGGGGAGAGACTCCCATACCTGGGGGCAGCCCCAGTTGACCCCACTGGGTGGGGCAGTGAGTTTGATGACTGAAGCAGTGGTGCTACAAAGAATTTCGGCCTATGTGGCTGAAACCAAATTACAAACGGCCGTAATGGCCGCCTATGAAAAAATGGCTGAAGAAGCCACCAAAATGCAGCGGGAGAGCCAGAGGCTTGACGCCATCTATGATGACGAACCTCTGGGGTTCGAAAGAGATCCTTTGGAGAACGACATCAAAATGCTCGCACAGGATCCATTGGAGGAAATTGATTTAGGAGAGGGTCCAACCAGGAGGCCAACGACATTAGTGCTAACCTCGACCCTCAACTGAAGATCGAAGTCATCCAGTTGCTCCGGGAGTATAAGGATTGTTTCGCCTGGGACTATGACGAAATGCCTGGGTTGCAAAGGGATTTGGTGGAACATAAACTACCAATAAAACCTGGAAAGAAGCCAGTCAAACAGGGCCCAAGGCGTTTTGCTCCAGAGATCATGTCGAAGATCAAGGAGGAAATCGAAAGGCTCCTTCGTTGCAGATTCATTCGCACAACGAGGTATGTCGAATGGCTGGCCAACATTGTCCCAGTCATCAAGAAGAACGGGTCCCTAAGAGTGTGCATTGATTTCAGAGATTTGAATTCAGCCACTCCCAAGGATGAATATTCGATGCCAGTGGCGGAAATGTTAGTTGATTCAGTCGCTGGCCATGAGTACCTTAGTATGTTGGATGGTTATTCTGGATATAACCAGATTTTTATCGTGGAAGATGACGTTCCCAAAACAGCGTTTCGTTGTCCAGGGGCCTTAGGCACTTACGAATGGGTAGTAATGCCATTTGTCCTAAAGAACGCTGGGGCAACGTATCAGCGAGTGACAAATTCTATATTCCATGATTTCATTGAATCTTTTATGCAAATATACATTGACGATATTGTGGTGAAATCTGTTTCAGGAAAAAGCCATCTGGATCATCTGCGACAATCGTTCGCCAGAATGAGGAGGTTCGGCCTCAAAATGAATCCGTTGAAATGCGCGTTTTGTGTACAGGCGGGAGACTTCTTGGGTTTCGTTGTCCATAAGAAGGGAATCGAAATCAACCAGAATAAGAAGAAGGCTATCTTAGAAACAAAAGCGTCGTCAAACAAAAAAGAGTTGCAATCGCTGCTGAGGAAAATTAACTTTCTAAGGAGGTTCATCTCCAACTTAAGCGGCAAGACGCAAGCCTTCTCACCTTTGCTTTGAATTACTAGGGACATATTCGAGTGGGGCAAAGAGCAGCAGGAAGCCTTCGACAAAATCAAAGACTACTTGGCTCACCCCCCAGTCCTTTCGC
This sequence comes from Lathyrus sativus, assembly GCA_963859935.3. Classification (NCBI taxonomy): domain Eukaryota; kingdom Viridiplantae; phylum Streptophyta; class Magnoliopsida; order Fabales; family Fabaceae; genus Lathyrus; species Lathyrus sativus. Next base: position 345,960,374 of record OZ012739.1, read on the forward strand.
CTCCGTGTCGAAGCAGGAGTATGCGATTGTACATAGCAGCGTCAGATAGAACTTTAGGGAGCATGTTGGCTCAGGAGGATGAGAATGGTGCCGAAAGGGCTATTTACTACCTCAGTAGAGTTTTAAATGACGCAGAAACTAGATATAGTGAAATTGAAAAGATATGTCTATGTTTATATTTCTCATGTACAAAGTTAAAGCAATATATTAAACCAGTAGATGTTTGTGTTTCTTCGCACTTTGATGTTATTAAACACATGTTATCAAAACTTATTTTGCACAGTCAAATTGGAAAATGGGCACTGGCATTGACAGAATATTCTTTGACTTATAGACCGCTAAAAGCAGTCAAAGGGCAAATAGTGGCAGACTTTATCGTCGACCACTCTATAAACGAGAATGCCCTGAATATAGTTGAAGTGGAACCATGGAAATTATACTTTGATGGCTCTAGCCACAAACATGGCACGGGTATTGGTCTGTTGATTATTTCGCCAGATAAAATTCCAACAAAATTCAAGTATAAAGTCGAAGGGTTGTGTTCCAACAACGAGGCTGAATATGAAGCTTTAATAGCTGGAATTGAAATTTTGTTAGAATTGGGGGCAACCCAGGTCGAAATAATGGGCGATTCGGAATTAGTGATAAAACAGTTGACAAAAGAGTACAAATGTGTTAAAGAAAATCTCATCATGTACTTCGTAGTGGCCAATAGGCTGCTTAAAAAATTCAAAGCGTCAATTATTCGACATATACCGAGAATACAGAACCAAGTGGCCAACGATCTAGCACAGATTGCCTCGGGATATAGGGTCTCGAAGGAAGACTTGCAGGAAGTAATCGAAGCTAGAGGCAAGGTAGTGTCGGTTGGGTTGAAGCCATCAGGCTTAGAGGCTACATAGTTTGGATATATGGATGAAGAGACTTTCAAAGTCTTTATCATCAGAGAATTGTTGGACAATGACTGGAGAAAGCCTTTAGTCGAATATCTCCAGAATCCGTCAATAGCCTCAGATCGAAAGATAAAATATCAAGCACTGAGCTACGTCTTGATGGGCAACGAATTGTTCAAAAAGACCCCTGAAGGAGTTTTGCTGAAATGCCTGAGTGAATAAGAGGCATACTTGGCTTTGTCGACAGTCCATAATGGGGCATGTGGTGCACACCAAGTTGGCCATAAAATGAAATGGTTGTTATTTCGACAAGGTTTGTACTGGCCTACGATGCTAAAGGATTGCATCGAGTTCGCCAAGGGGTGCCAGGAGTGTCAAGTTCATGCGGGCATACAACATGTCCCAGCAAGCGAATTACATTCCATAATTAAACCATGGCCGTTTAGAGGTTGGGATTTGGACCTGATTGGAGAAATTTGACCAGCATCCTCAAAAAACCAAAAGTATATCTTAGTGGAGATAGATTACTTTACCAAGTGGGTCGAAGCAGTGCCTTTACCTAAAGTGGATCAGGAAGATGTGATTGAATTCATTCAGAAAAATATCATCTTTAGGTTTGGATTGCCAGAGACAATAACAACGGATCAAGGGTCGATCTTCACGGGTAGAAAGATGCAGGATTTCGCCAGAGAGATGGGGTTCAAACTCTTAACTTCGACCCCTTATTACGCGCAAGCTAACGGGCAAGTCGAGGCAGCAAATAAAGTGGTCATTGGCATGATAAAGAAGCAAGTAGGAACCAAGCCAAAGAATTGACACAAAGTGTTGGATCAAGTTCTATGGGCATGTCGAACGTCACCCAAAGAGGCAACTAACACCACCCCATATCATTTGACCTTTGGTCACGATGCAGTGTTGCCAGTCGAAATCCACATACAGTCGATTAGGATTCAAAGGCAACACGAAATTCCTAGAGAAGTCTATTGGGATATGATGCTCGATGAGGTCATAGACTTAGACGAAGAAAGATTGAAAGCTCTAGAATTGCTGAGAAGGTAGAAAAAGAGAGTGGAAAAGTCATACAATAAGAAGGTTAAAGCAAGAACCTTTTTAGTTGGAGACTTAGTTTGGAGAGTCATTCTGCCTATGGATCGAAAGGCCATGACGCTGGGTAAATGGTCCCCAAAGTGGGAGGTACCCTTCCAAGTGTCGAGGGTTTTCTTTAATGGAGCCTATGAAGTGGAAGAATTGGGCGAAGATAAGAGGATATTAAAAGTAAATGGTAAGTACTTGAAAAAGTACAGGCATATGCTGCAAGAAGTTAAGATAACAACAGAGTAACAGAAAGTATAAAGCAAAGCCACAAATGGTATTAATATTTGCCAAAATGGCGCAATAAGTTACAATAACAAAGATGGCTTCAAAGGCCAGCAAAATATAGTCTATTACAATATTTCAGTAAATTAGAAAGGAAGGTTGGCCTTCATTTTAAGGTAGTTCGGCTTCTGAGATTCAATATGTTGTTGGCACGAGGCCTTTTCGTCAATTAATCTGGCAACTTCTTCTTCTAAGCTTTGAGCCTCTTTTGCAAAAGTGATAGCATGTTCGAGTTCAGCAGCAAGGGTCGAATCGTCTTTGGAAGATAATTGAGAAATCTTCTTTTCTTCTTTCTTGATCTTGCTTTGAAGTTTCTTGATCTTGCGTTTCCAACAGACGATGTTTTCCTTACTGGAAGAAATCTCTAGTTGGTCTCTCTTTTTCTCTTCCTCTAGCTCTTCGATCCTTTGTTCTGATTCTGCTACACTTGTCCAGGCAGCTGCTTCACAACCAGATTTCGTTGAAATGTCACCTTCGAGGCGGGGCAGCAACGTAAGGTCTTTGTAGACTTGATCTATCAAAATTCCCACCTCTCGAATGACGTTAGCAGCTTCAGGGGATATATAATCAATTCTCACTTGTTGAAGAAGCGCTTTCAAAGATAGATGGGTGAAGGAATCCATCTGCAGCAACATGAAAAGGTCTCCTTTAAAGATTTTGGCTTTGATCTTCGCCAAAATGTCATCTGAAGGTTTGCTAGAGACCTGGCCCACAGAAGTTGAAGCACTCCGAGTTTTTCCAGAAGAACTGCCTCGACTGCGCAACAGTAATTGAATGTATCGACGAGGATTGCTTTCTTTTAGCGCAACCATTTCTTCCTTAGAGAGGACCGTTTCTCTTTGAAGAGGCATTGCCTGTGGCACCTCGACGAGAGTAACTTTGGTAGCATCAATACAAGCAGGATCATCAGATTTTCCTTTTGTAATTATTTCCCCTTCTACAGGGGCAGTTTTTGTGGAGTCTTGAGCCAAGGTAGCTTCTTTTTCCTCACCATCTGACTCACCTAGCTTAGACTGGTGCATGGCTTCTTCCTCACATGTGTTAGCTTCGTTCGCATCAACGTCGTCATTAGTGGGTTTTGTTTGATCAAGAGGGGAACTTGTTGTGGTGGCAGGGTTGGTGTCCTCAGGTTTGGGGTTTTCGTCTTCATCTGCCACGACTATTGTCTCAGGAGCTTTCTCTTCCTCGTGGTCAGACCCATCAGTTTGTGATTGTTGGGTAGTAGTTTTTAGGGGCGAAGGGGCTGCATAAAATTCAGGTTTGTTAATTTCACCAAGAGAACTCACACCAGAACCCAAATCAGATGTAGGGATATAAGTGGGTTCACCTTGGCTGTTCAATGGATAAATAGGCAAGGGAGACGGTTGCATCGAAGGCTTGGAGGCCTCGGTAGTAGTCTGCAGTTGGGAAAATAAACCTCATGAGACGCGAGATGAAAGAGACAAGATCTTGATATAGAAAGGTCAGAGATTCTTTCACAATACCTTTGTGGCTTCCTCAGCCGGACTAGAGTTATCACTCTCTATGGGAACGACAGAAGGATTTGGATCATTTGTTGTGGGAGCTTTGACAGGAGATTCAGGAGGCGTGTTTTGTTTTTTGTATTTTGGCGGGAGATAGAGGAGATTCGACGCTCTCTAGCCCATGAGTTACCCTTTCGTTTTCTTTTTAGGGAAGTATCTTAACGAGGGGATTCATCATCGTCGGAGTCTATGATGACTTGGGCTGCAACTTTTCTTCTTTTTTGAGGGGTTGGAGGTTTGCGGCTAACCTGGGAAGATCGAAGTGATTAGAAAAAGGACAGAAAAGCTTCAGGTGAATAAGAGCATGTAAGAATTTACCTTTGAACTTTCGATCTTTCCTTCTGTTTTATTGGTCGGTAGCGTTTCTTTTGGGAGCAGTTGTGAATAAATAAATATAGAAGATATAGGTTAGTAACGTTGAAGCTCCGTGAGAGGAAGCCAAATCGAAGGGAGATGACCTTCAAGGATTTCGGTCTCGATGTGAACATATTCGATACTGACATGAAGGTGCCCTCTAAAGGTATCAAGTGTATGTTTAGTCGGAACCACCCGCTGCGCCTTAGGCTTCGACTGCTGTCGAAGTATTTTTATACTATCCTCACAGATAAACCAGTCTGGAAATGGAGGGGCAAGAGCCACACCAAAATCAGCGGTTGGTAATCGAGGGTCTTTGGGGGAAAGAGTTTAAAAGCAACATCATATCGTCTATCGTAAGGGATAGATGAGGGGATTTTTAGATTTTCATTCGTTTAGAAAAAATTTCTTTTAAAGTGACAGCAGCCTCACGGATGGTTCGACTAACATCATTTGGTCGATAGGCAGTTTCGAAGTACTTCTGGAAAGCTTGTATCTCTTTGATATGAGTAGACGTACCTTTCTTGACCTTTTCCTACACATCAATAAAAGCCTGGTCAATCAAGCGTGAAAAACTTGAAACATCAAGAAAATTGTTGGAGTAATGGTTGGTCCACCAGTTATAAAAATCTGGGGTACAAAGGTGAGAGGGTTCAAATAGATTGGAGTAAAATGGGACTTATGGCATAACGGGCCGTTTGAGTCGAACACTCAAGTGGGTTGAAGATAGTGGAGAGAAGGATAACATGAGACTTCTTATCATACAAGCACCTAGGCAATGATTGAATTAACCCAAATTGCCTCGACACCAAGTTAGGTTGATAAGCGACTAATGTTGCTTGTCCTCTGACAAGATTAAGCTTATGAACAATCAAGCGTGGTGTCAAGAATCTCTCCCATATCAGGTTTGATTCTGCTTCTTGTTTTTGCGAAACTGGAGGAAATGACATGGTGAACCATTCAGGGCCATACAACCTATGAGCAAAAGGGGCCATCCTGGGAGTAAATTCATGCCTTTTTGCAAACAAGTGGATGAAGCTAGTAAGGTTGGCACGAAGGCTTCGACCCTCTTCACTTGGTGTCAACTGAACCAAGCGTGGCCATTTCGACCTGGCGTTCAGATACCTGGGCTTCGTCGACCTCTCCTTTGAAGGGAAGGCTGTGCTCGAAGGTAGCGGTCAACCATAATTGAAGCAACCAAAATGGCCCCGCCATTATAAGAGTGCCATGGGTTTTTGGATCCCTTAGTTTATCAGCGCATTTTCCCAAAGCCCATACAGGCTGGCTAGTATCATTTCATTGAGACATACGTCCCTTTTAAGGTGTAACTCATTCGCCAGGGTAAGGTACTTCCTCGCCACCTGCAAGGACTTTGTGCAAAAAATACAACGAGACAACCACATGGCCAGAAAGGCTATGTGCTCCTCGTCTTCGACTACGTCGATGTCTTTCTTATGATAACGATTTATGAAGGGTGTGTAAGTATGTTTCGTACAACCAAAACCTATGGTGTCCCGTGCATCAATTTCAGGATTGTAAGCCAATCCACATGGTCTTAATCCGACAATAGCAGCCATGTCGAAGAGCGTGGGAGCCACCATTCCGCAGGGAAAATGGAAGGTATGGTGAGTGCTGTCCTAGAAATACAAAGAGGAGGCCAGCATTAACGGACAGTAAGGTGGGCCCAACCTTCGACAGGCATGATTAGGTCATAAATACCTATTTCTTTCCAATGTTGTGCCTTTGTTTCTCTATTTTTGCCAACTAGTTAAGGTAAAGTTCAAAATCTTTGAAGTACGGCGTAGCTCTAAAGAGTCTTGCTCCATCATGCAAATATTTGAGGTCCACATTGAAGAGATAAAGGTCATCTAGGTTATCAGAAGGGATTTTGCTAGCATCTTTTTGCCCTAAGGGTTTAGTTTTCCGATAAGAAGGGAAAAAGTCACTCAAGGTGGAATAATCAAGGTCTGGGGGTGACAATGGCCAGACATGGCTAAGGTTTTTCCAGCCACATCAACGGGGATGATTACCTGATATTCGTAGATGTGTCGTTTTTCTTCTGCTAACGGCTCCCTAATGAGCCTGTTGGTTCTTCGTGATTTTTGGTCCGCTCAAGGTAGCGAAAGGTGGCAATGCAGACGAAGAAGATGGTCTCCTAGTTTGAGTTTTCTTTCTTGTTCAGCCATGATGAAGGTTTTCAGAGAAAAAGGAGATTTTTCTTGTGTTGGAAAAAACAGGTTTCTTCAGCAAAGAGGAGAAGAGTAAAGGTTGGTAAAGAGTAGAAAGTCTTTATGAAAAAACTCTTGGTGATTTTATAAGGATTCAGAAAATTAAGAATTCTTACGTGGTTGAAATTAGTGGGCCAACGTGTGCGACTTAGTGGAAGAAGTAAGGGGCGGTTGTAACCTATACCTCTAGGCGCTAAAAGGGTGATGATGTTTTCTGAATTTTTTGTGAGTTCCAAGAAACCTGCCATGATGATGATGACATCAGAAGCGTGCAAAGTGGCGGGGTTTTTAATATAAACATTTCTCTTTCTTCTGTTTTATCTTCCAAAGGATAAGAGGCAAACCAAAGGGTATGATAGTATCGAAAAGATGGTGTCGAATGGGATACTATCAAAAAATGTCCTTTTCCTACAATAAGGTCGAAAAGAACATTCTTTGGGGGCAATTTGTTAGCTCCCAAATTCGACACTGCCTTGGTTTGCTAAACATTAAGACATAATTAATGTCTAAGTAAAATGAAGCAAAGAGGTTTCGACAGCCTCTAAGGAATCTTCTAAGTTAAACGGTTGAAATAACTTAGAAAAAATTAAGAAACCTAAAGTTATGAGCATTTCGACCGTGTCAGAGGTAGTTTGACCGGAATTCTGCAGGAGGATTGCTACGTCGTTTTGAAATTCAAAATTTGGAGGGAGCGATTCTGTTCATAAGACACGTGGCGAGTTCTAGAGCAGGAAGTTACATGCAATTGACACTTGTTAGATCGAGGAGGATACTAGGAAGTTATTAGCAATTATTTATTAGCATTATAAATAGGGATTTGTTAGACAGATTTCTGTGTGTTTTACCATTGTACAAAGTAACTCCAATCAAATTTACTCAAAGTACCCGAGTTGTGAGAAAAAAGTATTTTCACGGAGAATGTATGTTATGTAAAATCACCAACTTTTCAATAAAGTCTTTTACAATTTCAGCAACATTTACATTTCCTTTGTCGAACCACTTGTGCAAGGTGTTACCTTTTTGCCTTTACCTTTCCTGCATCCTTTAATCCAATTCCTCTTTTCCTTTAAACTTTTTACCTTCTTCGATCAGGCCTTTTACAAATCTTTTACAGCGTTTCTTTAAGTTTATGCACTTTAAAATACCCAGTCGAAGTCTTTTCATTACAAGCACATTTACCAATTCGTTATTACAAGTACTTTAAATCTAATTCTAAACGAAGAATACTTTAGCACATGTCCTAGGATCAATCTGATCGATCCTGTGAGTCACCAAAGTCAAATTTGGAAGATCAGCAGTTGTTTTCCGATTTTCAAGGGAAACACTAGGTAAGAGCAATAGCAAAGCTTATGATCCTTATTTGGCTTGGATCCACGAGAGAGCTAGTATTTCCTTGATGCCATATCCTGTTGTGGAACCTTTGCATCTTCCGGTGATTGAGGCACCTACTTCGGTAGAGATCGAGAAGTATAACAAATTGTTGGCTGAAAACGAAGAATTGAAGAAAGCCAATGATGAGTTAGAGAAAGAGATCTTCCAGTTGCGTCATGAGAAGAATGAAGCTACCTTCACTGTAAAGGAACAGATTGAGTTGATTAATAGGTTGGGTTCAGATTTGACTGAAGAGACCAACAAGAGGGAAAAAGTGGGAGTAGCCTTGAACGGTGTTAGCAAGGTGCTTGCTTACAAGAAGGAACTCTTAAACAAAGCTTATTCCCGACTCGGCAAGTGGGAAACATTATGGAATACCACGCTTACCAAGCGGAAGGAGCGTGAGGATAAGCTGAAGCTACAGATTGCCACGCTAGAGGCGCAGATTAGAGCCCAGGATGCGAAGATTGTTGAAGAGACATTACTTAGGAGCGATGTTGAGCTTAAATTGAGTGACCTTGGCAAAGAGCTGAGAGGTTATGAATTGAAGGCCGACTTCAAGAGATGCAGATTCGACGAGTGTTTTGGTGAAGGAACCTGCAAGGACGACGCCAAAAAGCTGAGATCCACTGTTGAGCGACATGCATTACTGATACAGGAGCTAATCTCCAGACTAGGTCATTCGGAGACGTTGAGGATATTGGAAGATGTCAGAGCGCGCCATTTGGCCTGATTTATCTTTGCCTTGCTTTTGTTATCTGTACTTGTATTTTGACCATCGCCAGGCTTGTTGGCCGAGGTCTTTTCAGCTGTATTCAATTATATCTTTGTACTTTGCCTCTTGGCATTTGTTTATGTATGAGGATTTTCTGATTCCTTGCTTGCTTGATTGGGACTCCATTGTCGTGATGGCCTTCTCTCTGAAACTAGAATCGGGGGGGGGGGGGGGAATATAACCTGTAGCATGCTTATACATTTGCATTCGCATACTCATATTGCATGACCGGCATTCTTTGAATCTGTATCTTATTTCCTGCATCTCACAGTTTTCAGGATTAACAACTAGAGAACGCATCGTTATTCTACCAGGAACAACTGCAAGAGAATCATGGATCAAGTTCAAGTCGAGATGCAGGAAATTCGTGAGAAGTTGGCACTTTTCATGCAAGCATTGGAAACTGTGGTCAAGGGCCAGGAGAATCTCCAGACTCTGGTGCAACCGCTGCTGGTGCGGGCGAATGGAAATACTGATTATCACTCTGTTGGAACTCCTCGCAGAGAGGATGGGATACCTACAGTGGTCGTTCCCACAAGTGGTGGAGTTGGTGCCGGTGATGGCAATGGCAATGGAAATACTGGCCCTGGTGCTGGTAATGGTAACACTGGTATTGGTAACACTGTTACTGGAAACGCTGGAAATGGTGATGGGAATGTTGTTAACGATACTGGCAATGCTGGAGATGCTAATCAAGGGTTCGGTGACAACACTGGTTTTGGAAACAATAACCAAGGGTTTGGCACTGGTAATCATGATGGTAATTTTGGTTTCAACAATCAAGGCTTTGGCTACGATGGCTATGGTAACAACAATCGAGGGTATGGATACAGTGATGTTGGCTTTGGTAACATGAACAACAACGGTGCTGGGATGGTGCCTTTCAACACTGGTTATAGACTAGGTGGGGTCAATCAAGGATTCGGTAACAGAGGACGGGATCCTATTTTCAATCAACAGGGATATTAGGGGTGTACGCGGGTTGGGTTGGACCGGGTTCCCCTTAACCCGTTACCCAACCCGTTCAACTTTCAATGGGTTGGGTTTATCATCAAACCCGTAATTCTACTTTAAAAACCGACCCGAATCAACCCGGATATTTACGGGTTGGGTAGGGTTGGGTCCACGGGTTGTGTATATAATAATTATTATTTTCAATTTAAAAAATCTATAACACAATTCAATATAATTTTGCATATTTCAAACAATTAAATTATTTACGTAGTGGAGACAAATCCTACATATAAAATAGAATAATTAAAAATATAACAATTAAAATTTTGAAATGTATTTTCTTTGTCATAAAAAATATTAAGATACATATACACCATTAATTATTTATATATTTTCATTAATATACCTTAATTTGTAAAAATTTATTAGTTATTTTGATACTCAAATGTTATCCATTACAAATATATATCAACATATGTAAAACAAATATATAATAATATACAGTATATATTAGTTGTTTTGATACTCAAATGTTACCTTTTCTAGCACATGCTTAAAAGTAGGTCCGTAAACTATCATATATATTAACACTTAATAATATATAAAATTCCATAAAATATCATTTCCATAAAATTCATAAATTCTAAATAATTCAAAAGCAAATAAACATCACTTAGTCTTAAAATGACATAGATGTATTGGTCCAATATTGGTCTAATAGCACCAAAATCTAACAACAACTATAAAGGATTCCAGCACCAGCAGTGAAAGGTTTATCAACAACAGAAAATCCAGCAACAGTAGCTGTAAAAGATTCCAGCAACAACAATGAAACGTTTAGCAACAACATAAAATCCAGCAACAACAGTTAAAAGTTTAAGCAACAATAGTCAAAAGAAGAAGAAAAAAAACAACACTAGAAAATACCTTAACATCTAGTAGTAACAGTTGTATTGAGCTCAACCGCAGTAATGCCAACATCAATAGAAACTAATCCAGCTAACTCTATATATGTAAACACAAACAACTAATAAGAATAATGTAATGTAATACTAAAATAAAATAGATTTTAAAATTCAAACATATAATTCATACCTGACTCAACCTTTTCCAATTCAACCAACTCTTTTTCTAAATCAATGACCTTAGGAGATTTGATCCAATTTTGAGTACAAATCAAAGCTTCAACGGTAGAGGGATTCAAGGAACTACGAAATGAATCAAGGACACGACCTCCTGTACTAAAAGCGGATTCAGAAGATACAGTGGATACAGGGATAGCCAATATATCTCTAGCTATGCGGGAAAGCACATGATATTTATTTGTTTTTCCTTTCCACCAAGTAAGAATATTAAATGTAGGAGAATCATCTTCAACACCATCCTCCAAATACCTTTCCAACTCATTTTTTTGCACTTCACATTGTTTTTTCTTCATATTCATTCTAAACAAATTGTCCCAATCTTCATCATCTTCACCATTTTCAATTCTAGAATGAGAGGCAATGTTTGAAGATGAGGCATTGGAACCACCATCATGAGAAACATGATACAAAAATAAATAGTGCTCAAACAATTTAGCAATGAGAGATTTCAATTTCTTTAACATATCCTCTGACATTTTTTCACCATACATCCGAGTAAAACAAAATTCAATATAGTCAAGCTTATAACGAGGATCAAGATAAATAGCAACAAAGAGAAGATAATTTATTGTATTGCTTTCCCAATACTTGTTGTACTTCAATTGCATATTTGCTGTCATGGTTTTCAAAATTGGATCACTAACATTGTGCCTCCATTTATTCAACGTTTTTTTAATATCCATCAACTGTTTGAAAAAAGAGTTAGCAGTAACATGCAATGACCCAGAAAAAGAAAGTGTGGCATCATAAAAAGTTTTCAAAAACTTCACAAAAATACGAGCTCGTTCCCAATCAGCTCGATTAGGACATCCTTTCGACTCAATACGGAGATTAGTTAAAAATGCAACATCAGCATGTTCTAAGCAGTAAAATTCATGTTCATACTTTTCAGCGATGTTCAACATTAAATAAGTAGAGTTCCATCTGGTTTCTACATCTAGTGTTACCAATGCTTTAGAACATACACCAACAGCTTCTGCACACTTCTTGAAAGTAACCAACCTACTAGGAGAAGCCTTGACAAACTTACATGCAGCCCTAATTCTTTTAACAGATTCATCAATATCCTTTATTCCTTCTTTGACAATCAAGTTTAATATATGAGCACTACATCTCATATGCAAGTACTCCCCATTAAACAAAGTACGACCATTCCAAAAACTCATGCCTCGATTTAAATAATCAATTGCCAAATTGTTAGCACTTGCATTATCAACAGTCACACAACATATAGACTTGATACCCCATTCCTTCATGCAATTCTCTAATGTTATCCCTATAGTTTCACCTTTATGGTCAGCAATTATACCAAAGCTTAATATACTCTTCTTTAAATTCCACTCGTCATCAATATAGTGAGCTGTAACACACATATAATTCATATTCTGAATCGATGTCCAAGTATCAGTGGTAAGAGACACCATTTGTTTATTAGCAGACAACATAGATTTCAATTTTTCTTTCTCATCGAAGTACAAGCATAAACAATCTCTGGCAACAGTGACACGAGATGGAATTTTGAATCTTGGTTGAGCCTCTTTCATGAACATATTAAATCCTTCATTTTCAACATATTTAAAAGGAAGCTCATCAATGATTATCATCTTTGCAAGTGTTAATCTAGTCCTCTCTTGATTAAAATCAACAAGTTTCAAGCTAACACTATTAGGATCATCCTCACTTTCTTTTCCAATAGCTATAGTTTTTTGTTTCTTATCAACTACCCTATTTGGATTTTTCAGGCACACTTTCAAATGTTTATGCATGTTAGTAGTGCCATGACTACCACTATTTGCAGCATATTGTTTCCCACAATACTTACATATAGCCTTATCATTAACCCTTTTAAAATCTTTCCAAACCGTAGAAGGTTTTCTAGAGGGTTTTCTTTTGCTTACCTCTATTAGTGCACTTGGTGGCAATGATGACAACCCTTCTCCTTGTATTTGTTGAACTTCTTGCTCTTGTTCAAGTGGATGAGCAACATCTTCACTGACAATTTGTGATTGTTCCACTTCCATTTTCTATAAAAAAACAATTTTTAATATAAATTATTATTAAAACAACATTAAACAAAATATATTTAAATTAATAATATGAAACAGAACAGGACTTTGCATCAAAATATATTTTCATCATATGAAACAAAATAGTACTTTGCATCATATGAAACAAAATAGTACATTACATTGAACCTATCACATATTTTGCATTGATATAAAACTATTGAAGTACATACTGTAAAAACAATATATTGCATTGAAATAAATATATTGTAGAACTATAAAAAGTATAAAACCTTATTCAATATGGAGACGAAACTATGAGAGAGTCAAAGTATAGACTGTGGATTTTCGAAAGCAAGATGGAATTGGAATGTGAGAGAGTAAAATGAAAAAAAAATCGTGAGAGAAAGAGGAGTGGTGACGTTTGAGATTTGCCGTAGTAAAAAAATAGGGTTAGGTTAAGTGGTATTGTCTTTAGTTTAGTAAGTTTCTAATATATACTTAATTATTATTAGTTAATAAAGATTCATTAAAAAAATAAAAAGGCAGTAAAGTGTAAACTAGAAGTGCATAAGTCAAGCAAGCATGATTAATATTAATAATAATGTTTAATTATAATAATAATAATAATTTAATGTGTGATTGGAAACTGGAAGGAAAGTGCAAAAGATCTTTGTGTACGTTACAATTTACAAAGTTATAGCAACTTTAAAATTTATAAATAATAATATAATAATAATAATAATTAATTATGCCACGTCAACGGGTTGGGTCAACAGGTTCATGGGTTTAGAAACTAAAACCCAATACCCGAACCAAATCTATACGGGTTGTTACGGGTTGGGTCGGGTATACCCGTAAATGAATGGGTCCGGGTAATTAGTGGGTTGGTTCGGTTTGGGTAGGCGGGTTTGCGGGTCGACCCGCACCCATGAACACCCCTAAGGGATATGGCCGTAACACTGGTTATGAGGGATATGGCAATGAGAATCTGAACTGGGGCAAGGATCGTCAGGAAGATGCCTTCTCCGGGCAAGGCGTGGGATTTGAAAGGCCTAATGATAATGATAGGAGGTTCAAAATGCTGGAAGAGCAGATCAAAGGGATAGCCAATCAGAACTTTGCTGGGTTAGATATGACTACCATGGGACTAGTGACTGGGCTGAGGGTGCCTTTGAAATTCAAAGCTCCAACATTTGACAAGTATAAGGGGGATACATGCCCTAGAGTTCATGTACGTTCTTATTACAGAAGAATGTCTGCATACTCTGATGACGAGAAGATGCTTATGCATTTCTTTCAAGATAGTTTATTGGGACCATCGCTGGAATGGTACATGGGACTGGAGCCCACCCAAATTAGAAGCTAGAAAGAATTGGATGATGCTTTTGTTAAACATTACCAATATAATAGCGACTTGGCGCCAAACAGGGTTCAGCTGCAGAGTTTGTCTCAGAAAAATGGTGAGAGCTTCAAGGAGTACGCGCAACATTGGTGTGATATTGCGGCTATGGTTCATCCCCCTTTTGTTGAAAGAGAGTTGATTGATATGTTTATTGGAACATTCTCTGGAATGTATTACGACAAATTGCTCAATGTCTCGATGGGTAGTTTCTCCGACATGATTCTCATGGGAGAACGGATTGAAAACGAAATTAAGATTGGGAAGATTCAGGCAGGTGAATCCACCTCAGCTGGAGGTGCAAGGAAAGCCTTTGGTGGAAGGAGACAAGGCGACGACAGTGCAGTATATGGTGGTCGAGGTCGTGGAAGAGGTAGGAATCAGTATCAGCCACAGCAAGTTGCTAGTGTTACTATCCCGATACCTCAGCAAAAACAACAACAACAACAACAGCAACGGCAACAACAACCGCAGCAACAGAGAATGCACCCTGCTCAGCGTAGAATTCAAGAGGGTAGGCCGAAGAGAGTATTTGAAGCACCTCCTTCAACTTATGCCGAACTTCTTCAAACGCTGTTGGGTTTGAATTTGGTTGAAAAGAGAACGATGGCCCTGTTGACGGGCATTCCTCCATTTGGTTTTGACACTGGTAAACATTGTGATTTTCATTCCGGGGCGCCCGGACATGATATTGAAGGTTGCCATGCTTTCAAACATAAGGTTCAAGATTTGCTTGATAGTAAGGCCATTAACTTTGGTCAGGATGGTCCCAATATTGTACAACAACCCATGCCAAATCATGGAGTGAATGCTATCATAACGGAAGAGAATTTGAACTTGGTTATGGATGTGAATGAATTGAAGACACCGTTGAGTGGTGTTAAAAGTAGACTGTTGAAAGGGGGAGCATTCCCTGGATGTGATGAATATTGTCTGGATTGCTGGACCCAACCAGAGGGTTGCATTGATTTGAAAAGAGGTATCCAAGCCATGTTGGATGAGGGGATTTTTCAATTTGATCGGACTGCTGTTGAGAAGCCTGTTGAGGCATTGTTTGAAAAGCAGGATGAGATTGCAACTGTTAGGATTCCAAGGAAGACTATTACGATATCGGCGCCCGCCAAGCAGCCGACTATCACGATAACAAAAGCAGGACCTGTTCCTTTTGAGAGTACAAAAGTTGTTCCATGGACATATGGGTTAGAAGCGTACTGTAATGGAGAAAAGATTGAGGTGAATAGCCAGCCGGCAGGGGCAGTTGACAATGTTGTTGGAACGGGAGGCATGACCCGTAGTGGAAGAATCTTCACCACACCTGAAGTTGAAGTAGAGAAGATTGCTAAAGGCAAGGCCAAGGTGAATGAAAGTGGACCATCCCAGTTGAAAGAGAAAGACACGTCGCTCAAGGACGTAGAAGAGTTCATGAGGCTAATTCGCAAGAGCGATTATAAGATTGTTGAGCACTTACAACAGACACCCTCAAAAATTTCAATCCTATCTTTGTTGCTTTGTTCTGAGGCTCATCGAAATGCTTTGTTGAAGATATTGGACACGTCATTTGTACCTCAGGAGGTTTCTGTCAACCAGCTAGAGGAGGTACTGGCGCATGTCAATGCTGGACATAGTTTGGGTTTCACTGATTTTGATCTAACACCCAGAGGCCGAGAGCATAATATGGCTTTGCACATATCGGTGGAATGTCGGGGCACCGTAATGTCGCACGTTCTTGTGGATACCAGATCATCTCTGAATGTATTGCCTAAAAAGGCTATGATGAAGTTGGATATCCGGGGAAATATTTGCACGCCAAGTGACTTGGTTGTGAGGGCGTTTGATGGAACGAGAAGGTCAGTGTTTGGATCGATAACGTTGCCGTTGCAGGTCGGGCCGGAAATATTCGACACTAAATTTTATATCATGGATATTCATCCAACTTATAGCTGTTTACTTGGGCGTCCATGGATACACTCTGCAGGGGCTGTGACGTCCACGCTGCATCAGAAGCTTAAGTTTGAAGCCGGGGTGGCATCGTTACTATTTGTGGGGAAGAGGACATCTTGGTCAGTCATCTCTCATCATTCAAGTACGTTGAAGTGGATGGAGAAATCCACGAAACGCCATGCCAAGCCTTCGAAGGGTTGCAAATCAAAGACAAGTCCAGCGTTCCCAGCAAAGTGCCAGAGGTTGCTGTGGCTTCGTACAAGGACGCTCAAGTGCTGGTTCAGACTGGTGAGACCAAGGGTTGGGGTCAAGTGCTGGAAATTCCTATCAAGATGGACAAGTTTGGTTTAGGGTATCGCCCTACATCGTCACCTTCCGCATCAGGCGCGCCCAAATTTAAAGGACCGGTGGTGATTACTCCAAAGGGAGTTTGCTTTGAGACGGTTAATGTTGTTTCTGACTCTGAAGACGGAGATAGTGATTGTGACATGGACGCGTGGATCAAGCCTAGTGTGCCAGGACAAAGTCTCTGCAACTGGTCCATCCGAGAAATTGTCCCAGTGACTACAAAACAGTAATGATTTGTTTTCTTGATTATTGTATAATCCTGTGTCCTACCCGGGGCATAGTGATTTTGTTTTAGGGCCACCTGCTTATGTGTATGCACTGTTTAATCATTGAATAAAGGCGTTTTTCTCCTGCAAATTTTGTGTTCCCTGTTTTTCCTGTTTTTATTTTAACAATAAATGGCAATGTGGTTATGAGCTTTGTTTGCACTCATTTGAAGCATTTAACCATTTCCTTTGCAGGATTCATATTTCAGATGACACCGAACACAAACTTCCTATGACTCGCTTTGACTTTGAGAACCCGGTATTTCAAGCTGAGGAAGAGATTGTTGAGGATAGCGACTTGCCAGAAGAGCTGACTCGACTGTTGAAACAGGAAGAAAGAATCATTCTGCCTCATCAGGAAGAGATTGGGATTATCAACGTGGGGTCCGAGGGAGTTGTCAAGAACATTCGGATAGGGGCTGCACTACAAAGCGACATCAAGCAAGGTCTGATTGAGATGTTGCAAGAGTACAGTGATATCTTTGCTTGGTCGTATGAGGATATACCAGGATTGGATACTGATATGGTTGTTCATCGTCTGCCATTGCGAGAAGAATGTCCGCCTGTTAAGCAGAAACTTAGAAGAACCAGACCAGATATGTCTGTGAAGATTAAGGAGGAAGTTCAAAAACAGTGGGATGCTGGGTTCCTTGCTGTTACAACTTATCCATCATGGGTCGCCAATATAGTACCAGTACCAAAGAAAGACGGTAAGGTGCGGATGTGCATAGACTATCATGATTTGAATAAGGCGAGCCCAAATGACGACTTTCCGCTTCCTCATATCGATGTGCTGGTCGATAACACTGCTCAATTCTCCCTGTTCTCCTTCATGGATGGCTTCTCGGGTTATAATCAGATAAAAATGGCGCCATAAGACATGGAGAAAACAACCTTCATTACTCCCTGGGGAACATTTTGCTACAAAGTGATGCCCTTTGGTTTGAAGAACGCTGGGGTAACATATCAACGTGCTATGACGACGCTCTTTCATGACATGATGCATAAAGAGATTGAGGTTTATGTTGATGATATGATTGCCAAATCCCAGACGGAGGAAGAGCATCTGGTTAATCTGCTAAAATTGTTCAAGAGGCTTAGGAAATTCAGGCTAAGGTTGAATCCTAACAAGTGCACCTTCGGGGTAAGATCCGGTAAACTATTGGGGTTTATTGTGAGAGAAAAAGGAATCGAGGTTGATCCTGCTAAGATAAACGAAATATAAGAAATGCCAACGCCTAAAACAGAAAAAGAA
This sequence comes from Lathyrus sativus, assembly GCA_963859935.3. NCBI lineage: Eukaryota > Viridiplantae > Streptophyta > Magnoliopsida > Fabales > Fabaceae > Lathyrus > Lathyrus sativus. The sequence goes on from OZ012739.1 coordinate 345,978,212, forward strand.
GTGCGTGGATTTTTAGGGAGGTTGAAATACATTGCTCGGTTCATATCTCACCTAACCGCTACATGCGAGCCATTATTCAAATTGTTGAAAAAGAATCAGGCTGTGACCTGGAATGAAGATTGTCAAAGGGCGTTTGAAAAAATAAAAGAATATTTGCAGGAACCTCCAATATTGATACCCCCAATAGCCGGGAGACCATTGATTATGTATTTGACGGTTCTTGAGGAAAGTATGGGTTGTGTTCTCGGTCAACATGATGAGACTGGACGTAAAGAGCATGTGATTTACTACTTGAGTAAAAAGTTCACAGATTGTGAATCCCGTTACTCAATGCTCGAAAAGACGTGTTGTGCGCTAGCCTGGGCTGCCAAACGTTTGAGACAATACATGTTAAACCATACAACCATGCTAATTTCAAAGATGGATCCGATCAAATACGTATTTGAAAAGCAAGCAGTCTCCGGGAGGATTGCTTGATGGCAGATGGTGCTGACAGAATATGATATTCAATATGTTTCTCAAAAGGCTATCAAAGGTAGTGTTCTGTCAGAGTACCTAGCGGAGCAGCCGATTGAAGATTATCAACCAATGAGGTTTGATTTTCCTGACGAGGATATCATGTACTTGAAAATGAAAGATTGTGATCAGCCGTTGTCGGATGAAGGTTCAGAGTTGGGTTCCAAATGGCAGAGTTGATATATGATGGCGCTGTTAACTCCTACGCTAGTGGAATAGGGGCAATTATCACTACTCCTCAAGGGACGCACATTCCCTTTACTGCCAGATTGACCTTTCCAGTTACCAATAATGAGGATGAATATGAGGCGTGCATTATGGGTCTCGAGGAGGCTATTTATTTGAGAATCAAATATCTTGATGTATACGGGGACTCTGCTCTAGTGGTCAACCAAATTAAAGGAGAATGAGAGACGCGTCAGCCCAATCTGATACCCTATATGAATTATGCAAGGAGATTGTTGCCTTTCTTTGACAAAGTAGAATTGCATCACGTGCCACAAGCAGAAAATCAGATGGCTGACGCTCTTACGACGTTGTCTTCAATGTATAAAGTTAACTTCTGGAATGAGGCTCCCGAGATTGTTATCTCTCGCCTTGATAGGCCCGCCTTCATATTTGCCATTGAGGAAGCATCCGATGGCAAACCGTGGTATTTCGATATCCAGAATTTCCTGAAGAACCAAGAGTATCCGGCTGGGGCATCCAGTCGTGATCAGAAGACTCTTAGGAGATTGGCTGGCAATTTTTATTTGAATCCGGATGGCGTCCTGTACAAGAGAAACCACGACTTGGTGTTGCTGCGATGTGTGGACGAGAAAGAGGCTAAGTTGCTCATGGAAGAGATTCATGAAGGTACATTTGGTACGCATGCTGGTGGACATGCAATGACGAAAAAACTGTTACGGGAAGGTTATTATTGGCTAACGATGGAAACAGATTGTTTCAAGTTCGCGAAGCGGTGTCATAAATGTCAAATTTATGCGGACAAGATTCATGTGCCTCCGAGCCCTCTGAATGTTATGTCATCACCGTGGCCTTTCTCGATGTGGGGAATTGATATGATTGGCAAGATTGAGCCCACAACATCAAACGGACACCGGTTCATTTTGGTAGCTATTGATTACTTCACCAAATGGGTGGAAGCAGCGTCATATGCTAATGTCACCAAACAAGTGGTAGCCAGATTTATCAAAAGAGATATTATCTACAGATATGGAATCCTAGAGCGGATTATCACCGATAACGACTCAAACTTGAATAACAAGATGATGAAAGAGCTGCGTCAGAATTTCAAGATCGAGCACCA